>JAGVVM010020711.1:0-16956 GCA_019149425.1 Psidium friedrichsthalianum | reverse complement strand
GGTGCAGCATCCAATCCCCACCCCGTGGGGCCCCGCTGCTCGGCAGCCAGGAAAAAATATTGGGTGGTCCCGGCCCATTGCACCCGGACCAATAAAGGGAGGACACGTGTCCTCTGCACCTCTGCACCTCGTGATTCGCAGCCCATTTCTTCTGTCTCTCTCCTCTCTCTCCAATGAAAAGAGGACAGGTGGGCCGGGGTGCATTGGTCCCGGCCCACCCAATATTTTCTCGGCAGCCAGCCACCCCCGAACGCTTTCGATTGGAAAAAACGCGTCTCGGCACTCAATCCGACGCCTCTTTAGTTTCGTCCTTTTAAACTTTCTGTTAGCATGCATGCCTATGACACCTGCCTTTTTAAAGGAAATTTTCACTCCCGACAATTTCTTTCACGGGAGACCATCGAAGGCGAGAGCGATCATCGATTTGCAAGCTGACTGGGACGCTGATGGATCTCTTGTGACGATGATTATGACAAACTAAAATCAATTGTTATATTAAAGTGATACGCCAATCTCATTTGATGGATCGAATGCTTCAACATAAATATGATAGTCGATGATATCAAATTATATATTATACACGACGAAAGAAAACTGAATCAAAATTAGTGAAAGGAAAATCATAGTCAAAGTTTTCTTTCCCCTAATTTGCACCTTTTTTTAATATATTAATGTCAACGCAATAGTTGAATGAATAATCTTTCTTAAGGAACGCCGAGAGAAAGGACCAGAAAAAGAGGGAGAGGAGAGGCAAAGGGCGTGCACGAATTTTGGTGACTATTCAGTTTGGAGCAATTCCACAAAAACTTGAAAAAGAAAAAGCAACTTATTTTGAGTTTTGAAAAATTCCGAAAACCTAAGTATGATATTACATGTCAATATTTGAATACCTTTCGAAGTTTTAACCGCTCCATGTTAAACAAAATTCCAAGTGTGAGTGCCACAAAATATGTACAAATTAAAAACAATTAACAGTAGAAGCCGCACGCAATAAATAATTTCATACATAAGCTAAATTGGAAAAACTTGTCTAGTGGACTAGTTTCATGGGCTTTTGGGCTAAAGTTGGGCGTCTCGACCCAAAATGGGTTTAAGTAATGCAGTGATAACAATAATTATGCTCATGCAAGTTTGAACTTCAAATGAAAGACAACATTAATAGATCATAAAGGAGAATCCAAACGGGTGGTTTAGAGATTTAAGTTCAAGACATTTTGATATCATGACATATTTTATCGAACCTACCTAAAATTACAGAACGAGTAAAATCACTTTGAAATTGGAAATCTCTATATAACTAGTTTGAAGACAAAGGGGTGTAGGAGAATGAGTGATTTGATCAGTTAGTTTATTTGTAGCGCAAATGCCAAGAGATGCGCAAATTCAAGCACGAAATAGCAAACGATGAAAGTAAAATAAAACGCACGAGACGCGATATACGTGAAAAACCCAAAAACGGGAAAAACCACGGGGAGAGAGAGGGGTTTCACTATCTTCAATAACGAGTACAAGCGTACAATCAAATATCAAAAGATCTAACAAGAAGAAGTGAAAAATAAAGGGTTTGTTGGACAAAAGGGAAAGTAATTTTTACAATATATATGCAACATATTCCTTTTATGGCCCCTTTAAAAAAACCCTAAAACAAAATATAACAGATTCCTTTTATAGCCCATTCTTAAAATAACCTTATTACTAATTTGGAAGTCAAAATATAACAAATTTCCATCTTGACTTCAAATCTCCAAAAGAACGTTTTACCAAACGTCACAAAACCTTTCTCTCTCACCACCAAGAGTGACCACACAAGGCCACCCGCCAAACAACATAACTGATAACGCACATCCCTAAGCCTACGTGAGCGTACTCGATGTAGGAAACAAGGGATGAAACGCTACCGATTCCGCATAAATAACTCAAATGGCGAAAACACCAACCAAGTCCAAACAATGCTTGAACTTGGTCAAAGGAACTGGTTTGGTCAACATATCTGCCGGATTATCCGCCGTAGACACTTTCTTCATTGTAATTGTACCCTTAGCAATCTTATCACGCACAACGTGATAACGAATATCGATATGTTTTGTTCTCTCGTGATACATTGTGTTCTTGGTCAATTGGATTGCACTTTGGTTATCGCAAAAGATAACGGAGGCTCCCTCCTGCTTCACCCCAAGTTCTGTAACCAAACGTTTTAACCAAAGAGCTTCCTTTGCTGCTTCCGTCGCGGCCATGTACTCTGCTTCGGTGATAGATAAAGCAACCGTATCCTATAAAGTTGCTCTCCAACTAACTGCAGAACCACCAAGCGTAAAGATATAATCTGTCAAAGATCTTCTTTTATCGAGATCACCTGCATAATCAGAATCAACGAAACCAACAATTGAATGCCCTATATCACAACCTCTATCAAAGACCAAAAAAACATTTGAGGTACCCCGGATATACCGAAGAATCCACTTTACTGCTTGCCAATGAGCTTTACCTAGATATGCCATATATCTGCTCACAACACTAACTGCTTGAGAAATGTCTGGACGAGTGCAAACCATAGCATACATAAGACTACCAACGGCACTAGAATATGGAACTCGACACATTTCCTCTTTTTCTTCTTTGGTTTTAGGTGATAAAGAAGCAGAAAATCTAAAATGGGACGCCAAGGGAGTACTTACCGATTTAGCATTTTTCATGCCAAAACGTTCAAGCATTTTCTCAATATACCCCTTCTGCGAAAGGTATAGCTTCCCAACCTGCCTATCTCTGCGAATTTCCATACCTAGATTTTTCTTGGCAGCTCCAAGATCCTTCATCTCAAATTCTCTACTAAGTTGCCTCTTCAACAATTGTATCTCTAACATGTCCTTCGCTGCAATAAGCATGTCATCCACATAAAATAGCAAATAAACAAAAGAACCATCATGCAACTTCTTATAGTACACACAACTGTCATGCGCACTTCGCGAGTAGCCATGACTTAACATAAAACCATCAAATCTCTTGTACCATTGCCGTGGAGATTGCTTGAGACCATACAAGGAGTGTTTCAACCTGCAAACGTGATCTTCTTTATCCTCAACAACGAATCCCTCGGGTTGAGACATATAAATCGTTTCATCAAGCTCGCATGCAAAAAACCGGTCTTGACATCAAGTTGCTCAAGTTCTAGATCATAAAGGGCCACTAATGCGAGTAACACACGAATGGAACTATGTTTCACAACTGGAGAGAACACTTCATTGAAGTCTATCCCCTCCTTTTGACTAAAGCCCTTCGCTATCAAACGTGCTTTGAATCTTTCATCTTCAACCCTTGTAATTCCTTCTTTTCTTTTAAAAATCCACTTGCATCCAATAGCTCTTTTGCCCTCAGGCAATTTCACAAGATCCCAAGTTTGGTTCTTATGAAGAGACTCTATCTCTTCATTCATCGCAACAAGCCACTTCTCAGATTTAAAACAAATAATAGCTTCACGAAATGTAGAAGGTTCTTCAATACCAAATTCTTCAGCAACTGTAAGAGCATATGCTACTAAATCAGCGAAACCATATCTTTGGGGAGGCTTAATTTGCCTTTTAGCTCTCCCTGCAACCAAAGTTTGAGGTTGTTTAACTTCTTCTACTTCATCTTTAATCAAATTTGAGTCTTGTTGCTCACTGTTACTTTTTGACTGACTAAGAACATTTTCAGAGGTTCTCTGTGGATGCTCTGCACTAAACTCCACCTCTTTCGTTGCATTCTCTTCCTGAATATTTATAGACTCAACAATTTTTCTCTGATCAAGCATAGAATTTTCATCAAAAATAACATCCTTACTGATTATAAACTTTGGTGATTGAGGGTCAGAACACCACAATCTATATCCCTTAACACCATTTGCATAACCAACGAAAATGCCTTTTTTGGCTTCAGGTTCAAGCTTACCATCTTTTACATGATAATAAGCGGGACATCCAAATACTTTTAAAATAGAATAATCAGAAGGTTTACTAGACCATACCTCATTTGGAGTCTTACATTCAATTGCGATTGAAGGAGAACGATTTACCAAATAACATGCCGTGTTCACAGCTTCAACCCAGAAATCTTTTTCAAGTCCAGTATTAGAAAGCATACATCTAGCTCTCTCTAAAAGTGTTCGGTTCATGCGCTCTGCCACCCCATTCTGTTGAGGTGTATACCTGACCATTCGATGTCGAACAATCTCTAAATCTTCGTAGTACTTGTTAAAATCACCTCCGCAAAACTCAAGACCATTGTCTGTTCTGAGACGCTTTATCTTCTTGCCCGTTTGATTTTCAATCAACATCTTCCACTTCTTGAATGTATCAAAAACATCACTTTTACGCTTCAAGAAATAAACCCAGACTTTTCTAGAAAAGTCATCAATAAATGTCAGAAGATAAACAGCACCACTTTAGATGTAACTTGTGCAGGTCCCCACAAATCGGAGTGAATATAGTCAACTGTGCCCTTCGTCGAGTGCACCCCAGTACTGAAACTAACTCTGCGCTGCTTCCTGAAAACACAATGCTCGAAAAAGTCAAGTGGGACTGTATGCTCCCCACAGAGTAAACCACGTTTACTTAATATGGTCATTCCTCTTTCGCTCATGTGGCCCAACCGCATATGCCATAACCTTGATTTATCAGAATCTGAAGAGGATGATATATTTAAAGAACCCACAACGGTACTTCCCTGCAGAACGTAAAGACCATTTTTCTTGTTACCTCTCATCACAATCAAGGAGCCTTTCGAAATTTTCAAAACTCCACCTCCACAGTGTGTACATACATCCACTGGAATCCAAACTGCTCAATGAAATAAGGTTCTTCTTCAAATCTGGGATGTGTCTAACATCTGTCAAAGTTCTTACTACCTTGTCATGACATTTGATCCGCACCGTACCAATACCCACAATCCTGCAAACTGCATTATTGCCCATCAAAACTGAACCACCAGTGACTTTCTCATATGTGTGGAACCAATCTCTATTTGGGCACATATGGTATGAACATGCTGAATCCAAAATCCATTCATCGTCTACATGACAATCCGAAGACAAAACAGTAAGAACATTGTCTGCATTAGCAGACTCATTATCCTTCACCAGACTAGCCGAATCAGAACTCTCCATGACCTTTTCCCTTTAGCTTTAAGCAAAGGACACTCGTTTTTATAGTGTCCAAACTTGTGACAATAGTAACACTCAACTTTTCTCTTATCCTGGCCTGACCTAGACTTCGAACGCCCTTTACTATTACTGCGTCTATCTCGATGATTCGACCTTCCCCTAACAACTAAGCCATCAGCTTTATCTACACTACTACTCGCATTCAACTTTGTACGCATCTCCGCGGAATTCAGCGAGGCCTTCACATCCTCAAGACTTATGGATTCTCTTCCATACAACATAGAATTCACAAAATTCTCATACGAGCTCGGTAGCGAACATAACACAATTAGAGCTTGGTCTTCATCATCTAACTTCAAATCTAAATTTTTCATATCCATAACGATAAATTCATCTAGATGTTCTTGAATATGAGTACCTTCTTGCATCTTTAGCATATAAAGACGCTGCTTCAAGAATAATCTCGTTGTAAGAGATTTCTTTATGTAGAGACTCTCTAACTTTTGCCACAATCCTGAAACTATTTTTTCATTGGCAACTTCACGAAGCACCTTGTCAGACAACGACAATTGGATAGTGCTGTGCGCCTTCTCTTCCATCTCCTCGATCTCTGCTGCAGTCATATCATTGGGATAATTCCCATCCAAGGCTCTTACTGAGCCTTCCTGACGTAACAAAGCCTTCATCTTGATCCTCCATAGCCCGAAATTGTTTTGACCATCGAAGGGTGCCACTTCGAACTTGATAGATGCCATCTCGAACAAAAGATCGAAATTCCTTCGCTCTGATACCAGTTTGTAGCGAAAACGCCAAGAGATGTG
Organism: Psidium friedrichsthalianum; assembly: GCA_019149425.1. NCBI lineage: Eukaryota > Viridiplantae > Streptophyta > Magnoliopsida > Myrtales > Myrtaceae > Psidium > Psidium friedrichsthalianum. Next base: position 11,001 of record JAGVVM010020711.1, on the reverse strand, counting down.
CAAATTCAAGCACGAAATAGCAAATGATGAAAGTAAAATAAAACGCACGAGACGCGATATATGTGGAAAACCCCAAAATGGGAAAAACACGGGCAGAGAGAGGGGTTTCACTATCTTCAATAACAAGTACAAGCGTACAATCAAATATCAAAAGATCTAACAAGAAGAAGTGAAAAACAAAGGATTTCTTGGGCAAAAGGGAAAGTAATCTTTACAATATATATGCAACAGATTCCTTTTATAGCCCCTTTTAAAATAACCTTATTATTAAATTTGGAAGTCAAAATATAACATTATAAAGTTGTGACGTATCAATGGAACACAATTAAGGTTTTTGAGAGGGTTGTTGTCTCTAAATGCTAATTATTTTGTTTTTTTTTTAAAGCTAATGCTAGAACTGATCACGGGCCTAACCACCCGCTGAGCCCACCTAGGCCTGAAGCATGCTTTGGACGAGCTTGGATAGGAGCACTTCTTGGGCCTGGGCTCACATATCTTCCTTGGGGTGGTCACCTCAGTATCGATACAGTAAAAGAGAAGGTACACCCCAGTAGTTATAAAGTTTGAAAACTTTATGACTACTGGGGCGACACCACTAAGAAAGAAGACGACTTCTTTGACCAGCAAGGCGTCCAATCGTTTAGAGAATCTTAATAGGAAAGAAACTTTACCGATCTATAATTTTCAGATAGGTACAATAAAATATGCATGATATCGAAATATCTCGAACTTAAATCTTGAAACCGCTCGTTTAGGGCGCGCATGACAACGTTTCTATTTTTCTGTTTCTGTTCCAAACTTATTCCAGAAATAGGTTTGGAACAAAAACTCGTTTGGCAACGCAAATCTGTTTTTCTATTTCTGAAACAAAAATCTATTCCAGAAACAAATTTTGGCCCAAAACCAGAAACAAAAAATTTTTGTTTCTGGCAGAAATAGAAAAATCTATTTCTGTTCTAGAAATCATTTCTGGAACAGAATGGTTGTCATGCGTGCCCTTAGATTCTCCTTTATAATCTATTCTTCACACTATCTTAGGTTTGAAGTTCAAACTTGTGTGATCAGAATTATGTTATCACTGTGTTAATTAAGTTTTCATTTGCTTTGCGATTAGATTGCCAAATTGACGCATCTTGGGTTGAGAAACCCAACATTCATCTCGAAAGCCCACGAAACTAGTCCACTTTGTCTAATTTTTTACCATTGAAAATCCTTAATCACGAATTGTTTATTTGAACCAAAATTGCATGAGCCATCATAACTAAACATTTGGCTTAACTTGATTGTGAATTTGATTTCGCTTATGAATGAGATTATTTATTAGGGGGTGGCTTCTACCGTTGATTGTTTAATCTGTACATAATTTGCGGCACTCAGAATTTTGTTTAATATGGAGCGCCTTTTTTTTTTTTTGGTTGAAAACATGGAGTGCTTAAAACGTTGAAAAATTTTCAAATATGGACATGTAAAATCTCGTAATTGTTCAAAACTCAAAATAAACCTACTCCTTTTCAATTTTTTTTTTGTGTGGAAATCGCTTCAATTTGAATAGTCACCAAATTCGGGCTTGGCCTTTGCTTCTCCTCCTTTTTTGGTCCTGTCTCGGAGTTACTAAAGAAAGATTATTCACTCAACTATTGCATCAACATTAATAGGAAAAAGGTGCAAATAAGGGAAAGAAAAAATTCACTATGATTTTTTGTCACTAATTTTGATTTTTTTATTTTCTTTCATTATTAAAAAAGATGAAAGTAAAGAGGCATCAGATCGGATGAAGGACAAACATGCGCTGCTTCCAAAATTTAGAGGATTTTGTGTAACCTTTCCCCAAACCTTTTATAAACATAGATGCTGAGGATGCAGCTCGTGGAATATTAGACAATAACATTAAATATTTTTCACATAATATCAAAATGACCAAAACCTAATAAATGTGGAAAACAAACGCATAGGGTTAGCGACGGACCAAGACCGACCAGCCACACATCATCTCCCCCATCATCATCATCGCCCAACACCAGGGAAACGACCAGCAAGAGGTTTAGTACTCTTTTTTTTTTTGGGACAATTTTACCTTCTTGCTTGCGGTCTCTTCGTCTTCAATGCAAAACACATAGGGTTTGCTAAAGGTTTGCTACTTTGTATCAAAATGTGTGTGCATTTCTTGCTTTGGATTCCACATTGTGCTTTTCCTGTTTATAGGACTCCACTATGTTTTGTATCGTATCATATTTGTTCTTCAGTATTTTTGTTTGAGGCTCACTGGTTATCATGTCGAGTTGAAATTTTGATAAATTGTTCAATATTCCTATGTTTCCGTTTCAAGAGAACGAGCTAATTTCCTTTTCCCACGTTACATGATGTGTTTATCTCCATCTCTGTCCTTTTATTGCCTGAGAGGCTGAGAATAAATTTATATTCATGGTTGTTGTTATCTATCGACTCATTACAATTTGTAGGTATAATTTCCAACTAATCATGTGAAAATTTATGCTGGTTTAGGGACAGAACCTATCATAATCTTACCTCCAAAGTTGGTGGAATTGAAAAAGGTGGAATTTTTGACAGAGAAGCGAGGTTTTTACTCGAGATTAGAGGCCAATTTTCGTGCTCCATTTCAAGTATGTGTTAAGAAGTTACTTGTCTACATTCTCGAGCCTAACATGTTGAAAGATAAAATCCATGTGCAATTCTAATTTCGTTTCTGCCTGTTTCCCCAATTATGTTACTAACTTTGGAAGATTTATGTTCTTCTACGAGAAATATGCAGCTGCTGGGACTGTCAGAGAAAACTATGTGAACATTCTGTTGATGCTCTTGCGCCTTCGACAGGCTTGTGATCATCCCCAGCTTGTGAGGCGATATGGCTCGGGTTCTCGGTGGCAGACCTCACTTGAGATGGCAAAGAAACTTCTCAGGAGAGACGGGTATTTCTTCTGAATTGTTTGGAAGCTTCTTTAGCAATTTGCAGCATCTGCAATGTGAGTAATATATCCGTCTTTGTGCATGCGTGCGTGTGGATAGTTGCTGTTGTTTTTTTTTTTTCTTATATGGTCCCCCGGGCTCCTTGAAATTGGACTGCTAGGTTTAGGAAATGAATCATACCATAAGACTTTGGGGTTTGACTCTTGATCAATGTAAATGCTGGAATTAAAATACCTTGATTGTGGCGAGACAACTAGTATGTAACTTCAAAAGGCGGCGGCTGCTGCTGTGACATTTTGAATGGAGTAGCTGGTTATTGAAATGAAAAAGACTATTTTTCATGATTAGTGATTATGGGCCTCCCTAATTCCTTGGTGGGGGCTTGCTGTAGACTAGTCAAGTTACATGTTGTGTTCTATAATGTCAAGGAGAAGGGTATCATGGAACAGACAAGTGTCAATGACGTCAATCCCATATTATCTAAGGTCATTTGTTTGTGGATTATACATCCTAATAACAGAACTGTTTGCTTTCAAGTTTGGTTTCTGGTCAAGCACACAAAATCAAAAAGCTGAGTTACTTCTTAATTGTAGGATCCACCTGAAGAAGCTGTTGTTTCGGTATGTAGTCATGTATTTTGCAACCAATGCCTTTGTGAACACCTTACTGGTGATGATGGACATTGCCCTGCCACAAAATGCAAAGTGAGACTCAGTATGTCCGAATTGTTTTCCGGAGCTTCTCTGAAGAGTGCCATCGCCGATCATTGTGCACAGAACATTCCCCCTAGTAATTTGGGGTATCCGATGCCTCTTTACTTCCATCTTTTTGAATACATAATGAAAGAAAATAAAAAAATCAAAATTAGCAACAAAAAATCATAGTCAATGTTTTCTTTCCCTTATTTGCACCTTTTTTCTATTAACGTCAATGTAATAGTTGAGTGAATAATCTTTCTTTAATAACTCCGAGAGAAAGGACCCAAAAAAGAGGAGAAGCAAAGGGCAAGCACGAATTTGGTGAATATTCAGTTTGGAGCAATTTCCACAAAAAAAAGAAAAAGAAAAGAAAGAGTAAGTTATTTTGAGTCATGCTGACATTTGAACATTTTTCAACATTTTAAGCGATCCATGTTTTCGACCAAAAAAAAAAAAAGCGGTCAATATTAAACAAAATTTTGAGTGCCGCATACTATGTACAAATTAAACAATCAACAGTAGAAGCCACCCCCAAATAAATAATCTCATTCATAAGCTAAATCAAATTCACAATCAAGTTAAGCCGAACGTTTTGTTATGATGGCTCATGCAATTTTGGTTCAAATAAACAATCCGTGATTAAGGATTTCAATGTTAAAAAATTAGACAAAGTGGACTAGTTTTGTGGGCTTTCGGGATGAATGTTGGGGCGGGAGAACCAAGATGCGTCGATTGGGCAGTCTCAATCGAGGAGCAAATGACAACTTAATTAACGCAGTGATAACATAATTATGATCATGCAAGTTTGAACTTCAAACCTAAGATGTGAAGAATAGATTATAAAGGAGAATCTAAACGAGTGGTGTCGAGAATTAAGTTCGAGACATTTCGATATCATGCATATATTATTGTACCTATCTAAGATATAGATCGGTAAAGTCTCTTTTATATTAAGATTCTCTATTGAGCTAGTTTGAAAGCGGAGGGGTCGTTGCCATGACTGATGGTTGAGCAGAGACGACGTGGTTTTTTTACAAACTAGAAATTTGTTCTTCCGCTAGTGAGAATGGGATGATTTGATCAATTAGTTTCTAAAGTTGTGATGTATCAATGGAACACAATTATGGCTTTTAAGAGGATTATTGCCTTTGAATGTTATTATGCTTCATTTTTAAGCAATGCTAGATAGGAGTGAGCAATCCTAGGTTTCGGGTAAGTTTCATCTAAAAACTAGAACCTACCTTGTCATAGGTTTCGGGGTCTGGTTCCAGGCTGCTCAAGAACCTACAAGCACTTTCAAGTAGTTTCACAAGTATTTGGAGTAATTCATTCACTAGAGAACTTGAAGGACATGATCTTTTTCCTAACCAGAATTTTCATGAAAATAAACACAATAGCAAAGAAGAATACGAAATGAAATGAGGCTGGAGTGCACAAATTCTCAAGGCGACTGTGAAAAAAGAGAACTTTGTAAGCCATCTTGATCAGAACAATTTAAGTAGTTTCATAAGGAACATTGTCATGACAATTGCTCGTATTCTCCGGACTTCACTAGAGTAATGGAACGTTTTGCATTTAGAATTATTTCTCTCGTATATAATCTTGAAGATCATCAAGCCAATGGTAGAATTATTGAACAATTTAAATAAATAAATAAAAAGCAAAGTCCAACTACGAGAGATATACTAGCTTAAAGAGCTCTTGAAAGACAAATTAGATGCACAAGGCATGTTCCAGTGTTAGAAAGGTTAGAGGACTGGCTGGTTAACCAGTTCCAAAATGCAAATCATAGGATTTTGGTAAATTCCAAATTTTACCAAAATCTCGGTCTACCTAAATGTCAAGTACTCTCAATCACCGGAGTTCTCTATGTATACAATGGAAAAGAGTTACTGAGGGCTTGTGATTCCATTGAACAACCTGATTTTAATGGTGATTCAGAAATGTCTATGTCCATATGGACATCTTTTTTCGTTGGTATTTTCTTTAAGAAGATATATATACAACCTACCAGAACAGAGAGCAAGTTTTGTTGATCAAAATAACCAGCAGGGCAAAAACAAAATATTGCATGGAAGACCAACCATAATGTGCCACTGTGACAGGACTTCTGTCTGATTTCAATTGAACATCTGATTGCGATAGTTCTTTTTGCACTTTCTGCGATAGATAGAACAATGGGCAATTACCGTCGTACTAGTGTGTATTGAAAAGAGAACATCACCCCACAATAGGGAAAAAAAATAACATAGAGCTTTAGGCATGACGAACAAAGAAAGAAGTTACTGAAGTCTGATGAATACAATAGAAACAAGATGGGATAATGATAAATTCCTATGACAAATAAAGTAAGCCTTTTTATCAGCAAAACAGCCAGTACAAGAACGAATGATTATCTGCATTTATTCCATGAAAAAGAGAACAATTTCCAAATTCGTTTCGATTGAAGCAGAGCATAAGCATGAGCGATCAATAGCATGAACGCCTTAGCTGCACTCATGAGCTCAGTGACCAAGCATAAGCAATCCGACCTGACATTATGAAAATCACCTAAATGGGTAGGTGGGGCATCGATTCCATAATGACGAATCGACTCGAAGCTCAAAATCAACAGCACCCACATACTTTACAACAACCAATTCAACCTTCGCACATTGAAAGAACGAAATGCGACCCCAAGAGAGATAGGACTTGGGAGAGAGAAGCGGCGAGAGAGGCAGCCTTCTTGGCGGTGGCGAGCACCTTACCATACGACATGGAGGCGGAGGAGACAACCAAAGCCCGAGAGGCAAAGGAGGAGGAAAGAGAGAGAGGAGATGGGGTGGGTTTGGCGTATTTGGGTATTTGAGAATTGGACAAGGAGGCTACTACTCTCAAACGGAATAATAGAGTAGAGAGCGTGCGTGCTACGTTGAGAGTCTAAGGAAGAAGTCAAAGTAGAAATTAGAAACTAAAAAACTAGGGTTTAGACATTCCGGTTCCAATTCCATAAAGAACTAGGAGCCGGCGGTTCCTAAAAATACAGAATCGGGAATCGGACCATGGCCATCAAAATCGAGAATCGGACCATGGCACATCAAAATCGAGAATCGGACTAGAACCAGCGGTTTGGTTCTTTAGTTCTCAATTCTACCCTAAAACCATACTCATCCTAATGTTAGATCTGATGATATGCCTAACCACCTGCTGAGCCTGTTTAGGCCCAAAGCATGTTTTGGATGAGCCTAGCCCGTCCAGGAATATTTTCCTCTTGAGCTTGGGCTCACGCATTTAGGCCCAATTAGATCAGGCCATGGTTGACCATTTGATGAAGAAAATGTGAATTTTCTAGGATGGTTTGATATCAAGCCCAGTTCGACTATTGGTCAAAATAGTTATGCCATATTGCTTTTTGGATCGAGTGCCAAACAAATTGAGAGCGGAGATATTGGGGATGAGCGGTTTTAGGTTTCTTATAGGTTTTAGGTGAAACCTGCCTGCTAGAATAGGTTTCTCATTTTTTGTAATCAGGAACTTATTCTACATACCTTGGAACCTGTGGTCCTACTCCGTCACAGGTTCCAAGGTCCAGTTGTAGGATATTTGGGAACTTGCCAATTTCAAAGAATTTATGGCTCTCATCATCTTTCATCTTTGGTCAAATAATTGCCCAAGCTTATCAAGATGGTAACTATGTTGGGCTTGCCACCATCATGTTCTCTTTCGTCCTTGGTATTGGATTTGTTCAAGCCAGCAATCATCATAAATTCTAGGGTACTATCTTGTTATTATAGGATTTATGGAAAGAAATATACCTAACATGCTCCATGACATAGATTTTCACGAAGCAAAATGGAAAAATTCCCCCTAATATCAATTTATAAAGCCCACAAATAATAACTTACTCGATTGTCTCTTTTATTTATCGAGTCCATGTAGTTATTAGTTTTCTCCTTTCTAGTTTCGACTCCGATTTTTATTCGGTTCTACTAGGAACTAGGAACCAAAAATCGAAACCTACAGTTCCTAGAAAATTAGAATCGAGAGCTGGGCCCTAGCTCAGCAAAACCTAGAACCAAACTGGGAACCATCGATTTGGTTTTTTGGTTCCTGATTCTTCCCTAAAACCATACTTACCCTTAGCAGTATCCAAGTCAAATGCCAGAATTAAGTGTTGTCATGTAAAAGGAATCATCAATGTTTTGTGTTATCTTTCTTAGGCATTACTTAGAATGGAAAATTGCGAGAAGTTAGCTGAGATTGCACTCACATGTCAAGCACTATGTCCATTTTGAAAAACCTACATTTTAGCCAAACTGAAAATATTCATGTACTTCAAACCCCACACCCCTCTCTCTCTCTCTCCTCTCTCTCTCTCTCTCTCTCTCTCTCTCTCCAACCCTTGCTACTGCAATCTCTGGCACCCAACACTGTTGACCTCCCCGCCTATCTTTCACGGAGCTCGTGACTTGTGACAATGGGGACTCGAGCTCGTGCGAGCTACAGTCTCGGCGATGTGGGGCTTGTGCGCGCCTGATGAATTTGATGTGAAAAATATTGTATTAGTCATGAAATAGATAGACCACGATCTGGTCCTGATTGGATTTCCTAACCTCGATCTAGACCACAATTTGAGGTAGCAATTGTTGCTTGCCTTGGGTCCGAAGTTGGTAGCGGTCAGGACGATGGGCGTGGGGATGGCGGTGGGTGGGCTAGTTGGTGATTGGGTAGGAGAGAGAAGTCTAGGGTAGGGTTCATCGATTATTATTGGATAAGGGTAATTGGGGAGGAAAATGGCAAATTCGTAAATAAACGGGAACAACAAGGTGTAAATTAATACGAAGTGGCAAAAACTCAGGATACAAGCTATATAGATTTCCAATGTGCGGATGTTTTTGGATATGCGGTTATAAACATCTAATGCCTTTTGCAATATCCCTTACTTTATGAAAAATTATCTAAAAATCCTAAACATATCATACTTTTGCCAATTTAGTTCTAAATATTTTAATTTGGTCAATTAGATCCTAAATATTTTCATGTTTGTCAATTGAGTCCTTCGGGCCATTTTTTTTATTTATTGGAAATCGCTAATGTTGACGCTTGCTATCCTACGTGGCATGACTAATGTTCACGTGAAATTTTTTTTTAACAATATCCGAGTCTTTTTTTTCAACAATATCCGAGTCTTTTTTTCCTCAAAATTTTATCTATTTATTTCCTTATTTTTTTTTTCTTCTCTTCCCTGCTCCTCTTCCCCTGCTAGAGAGGTCAACCTCATCTACCTTGTCGGAGATTTTGCTGAGGAGAAAGGGAAGAAAAAATAAAATAAATAAAAGAAACCATAAAGAGGGAAAACTAAAATGTTGATTCAAAAATTATCCGCATCAGCACTTTGCATCTTTGTGTCATATAAGATGGCTCAACATCCACATCATATCGATTTTGGTTAAAATTGATTGGATCGAATCTCCAATAGTAAAATATGAAAGGGTCTACAAGATTTCATGGAAAATCAAAAGGTTTATAACTTTTTGCACAATTTCTCCCTTAACTATTTGGTAAATTAAAATCTGGGCATATTCTTATGCTCTGCTAATATTAAGGTAAGACAGATCTAGGCTGATCCTTTTCTATTTGGATCTGATTACACATGACTTATTATTTAAATAAAGCAAGGTAGCTGTGGAAATGCGGCATCACATGATAAGTATCATTGATATGTTTGTAATGTTCACCAGCCAAAAAAAGTAAAAACTAATTAATTGTGTGTGTGTGTTACCACATGAACGAAGCGGACAAGCTTTTAGCCCGTCCAACATGTTTACATCGACACTAATTCAATTTCATAATTCGAATGGCTTAGTTAACTTGCATAAAATGATTTAAGAAGCTAAGTAGAATTTTTAGTAATGTTTCTGAATTTTTAGGAAAAGTGTACGCGGACAGTTCTAAAACAGGCAATCGTGTCTGCTAATTTTTTTTTTTCGGATCAAGGTGTACTAACATTTGATCGCTGGTATTATAATCTTTCATGCTTGCGGAAATCTTCGATGCTAGGATGGTTTGGTTCAGTATTTTGGAGGGAGTCTTTGATGGTCCAAAGACCTCCTCTGGGCATCAAGCAAATACGATTTCATTCATGTTTTGATCTAATTAGGAAAAGGCAAATGGCATTCCTAAAAGACCATTCCTTTTAAACCCTAAAGTAGCTTTAGGGATACTTTGGAAATTGACATTTTTGGAAATCAAAAATTTGCAAGCCATAATTTCTGTTAGCGCTTTTACAGCTTGGTTGTCTTCTTTGTTTATTTTTTTTGCTTTTCTCCTGTATTCCTTCTTTCCTCCCCGCACGCTTCTCCTTCTACCCACAAACCATAGTTCTCGTAACCTCATGGTGATGGTGGCGATTGACGATTGGCATGAAAGCGGGTCGGCGATGCGAGGCTTAGCCTCAGCGGCACTCTCACGCCTTATGGCCTTCGCAGAAAGCGAGGCTTAGCCTAAGGGCGCTGGCCTACACGCTAAGGTAACGGGCGAGGCTGAGTAGGGATGTGGGTTAGTCTCTAGCCGCCACAGCGGTTAGCGATTCGGCTGCTGAGAAGAATTAAAGAAGGAAGAAGAAAAAAAAAAGAGAAAAAAATTAAAGAAAGTAATTAATAAATAAAAAAAAATATTAAAACAGGGAATTATTTAACAAATGGTATTTTTACCAAACCAACAACTTTTTATGTTCAAAGTTGGCTTTCCACTACATTTTTTAAAAGCAAACTGTACAAACACTTATTTCGTATTTCAACAAATCCCCTTTAGCCCAAAGATATTTCCATTTTCCCAAGGATATTTCCTCAAAAATAAAAACAAACATGCCCACTTCTCTATTTTTTAAATTCAAAGTTTCACACACATCGATATGTTTATAGACTAACAATCTTACTCACTTATACCAACTCTAGGTCAAGTAGGCCTTTGTAGACCAATAGTTCACTTATGGTCGGCTTGATATTGATATCATCATTTGGCTATTCAGTCATTTTCTTGCTGCCTGGTCAGGTTATACCTTCCGTTAGCACCTTTCAAGTAGAGCTTAGCAATATGGGTAAACGACCAATATATCACACTACATTTATGAAAGTGGGTCAAATTATTGGGTCACATTAAAAAATAGGGGTTATGTCTGTGTATGGGTTTAAAAAAGAAAAGTACCCAAACAATATGGGTTTTAGTTGGGGTCTTTACAAACATTTTCAATTTAGTTTCGAACCATTTTCGCGCTGTGAACTGCAATTCCAAGCCACCCGCTGTAAAGATTCCCTCAACTCAAGTAGAGCAATTTACCTTGGTTGATTCTTTTATTTAATTTTTTATAAGTTAAACAAAGAAAGAAACATAAAAATAA
>JAGVVM010020708.1:0-12979 GCA_019149425.1 Psidium friedrichsthalianum | reverse complement strand
GGAAGTAAATTGATCAAATATTTTCCCGACACATGTCCTAGAGTTTGTTTGATGACCAACACATGGAGCTCTTGTCAAAACATAAATTACATGTGTCTCACCGCACATTTTGTTGTTGCTAATTGGAAGTTACGGAAAAAAATCTTAAGTTTTTGTCAAATTCCGAGTCATTCTGGTGAGATACTAGGAAAGACAATTGAAGAATGCTTAATTGTTTAGGGGATTTAAAACATTTTTTCTGTCACTATAGATAATGTGAGCTCAAATGATCTAGGAATTCAATACTTGAAAATGAAATATAACTTTCAGAACTTTCTAGTGTTGAGGGGTGAGCTACTCCACATGAGGTATTGTAATCATATATTGAGTTTGATGGTGAGAGAAGGGTCGAAAGACATTGATGATTCTGTTGTCAGAATATGTTCGGCTGTACATTATGTGAGATCTTCTTCTACGAGGTTAAGTCAGTCTTAATGAGAAAATATTGAGTCTAAGAGTCTTGTATATTTGGATATAGAGACTCATTGGAACTCGACGTATATGATGTTGGAATCAGCTTTGAAGTTTGAAAAAGCTTTTTTCTCATTGGAAATTCAAGATGGAAATTTGTTAAAGAACTGTCCAATAAGAAAGGGGTGCGTACTAGCGATGATTGGAAGTATGCCCGTCAAGTTTTTTCCTTTCTTGAAGTTGTTCTTTGATACGACCTTAAAAGTTTCAGGCTCTTCTTATGTCACAAGTAATGATTTGGCAAATGATGTCTTTGGGATTTTTGGGATGATTAATGAATATCTTGAGAATGAGGATAGAAGTTTGTAGGAAATGGCCAAAAAGATGAAATAAATTTGACAAGTACTTTCGCAATGTGAAGAACATCAATCTTATTCTATTCATTGATTGCATACTTGAGCCTTGACATAAGTGGGAAATTGTGAAATGGGTGATCAATGATGTTTATGAAGCAATGAAGCAAAAATTTTACATGATAAAGTAACATCATCTTTGGCATCATTGTATGAGCAATACCACACTAGTAAATGGCCCCAAGGAAACTTGAAATTAAAGGGTATAAGGAAAGTAAGTGTGTCGAAATCTCCCGTGATGGGTGATAACTTTATGACTACAAAGTACCTTCGCAAAACAAGACAATAAATTTTGGAAGAATAATATGAATTGGATAAGTATTTGGAGGAAGAATGTGAATGCTATAACCTTAACTTTGATAACTTAGCTTGGTAGAAAGTAAATTCTTCAAGATATCATATCCTCTCTTCCATTGCTTGAGATATTTTGGCCTTGTCCATCTCGACTATGACATCAGAGGCTGCATTCAGCACAAGAGGTCATGTACTTGATGTCTTTCGTAGTTCCTTGAGCCCAAGCATGGTGAAGGCTCTTACATGTGGTCAAGATTGGCTACGATCCACGCTATTTCCATTTTCGATTGAGGAGGGCTTAGAAGAACTTGAAAATTTTGACTCATTTGAGAAAACATTATTGTTTTAATATTTATACTCTTCTATATTTAATGGATACTTAAGTTCTCATTTTGATTATGAATTTGTAGAGTCATCAAATTCAACCATGGAGTCGAACTGCGTATCTCTTGATTATTGATGAAGTTGAATGTCTTATGCATTCCTCTTATGTCTACCAGGTAATCAGTGGTATTAACAATCTTATGTCATTATCGTATGTAGCTACCATTGGCTATTCAATCAGTTGAGAAGGTAGCAAGTTAGATTTGAATCTTCTAAATAGTGTGTACATTTTAGAACATAAGTCTTTTAGTTTTAGTTTTGTCTATAAATGGTACCTAGTTGCATTCCCCTACTCTCTTCTCACTATCATTTGGTTTTCTATTTACAATTGATGCTCAAGTTAGGTGATACGTAATGGTTAATGCCATAAAGGGACTTTTCATTTCATGATAATCTCTTTGTTTTCTTTAGCTTGGAGGATTGCTTTTAAATGCTTGAATCCATTGTGCATCTTTTTGCCTTGTTGTTGAATGCTCAATAATAGATTTTACTTGGTCAAATTTCAGCATCTATAATGCTGTGATTTGTCCCTTGAGAAATTATTGTGTTTGGTTTCAAGATACAATTACCTTTCCTTTTCATTTTACAATTCTCATCGGGCATCCCATCCCTGGAGGTTTATTTGAAATAGTGGAGTGATTTTTCAAAATAGAAGTTCACAAAGTGCAAATCCTTTATGCATTTTAAGCTGCTTAAGTCCATGAATAGGATCTTTCTTGTCCTTTTTGCACATCTAATTAATTTGTCACACATAGAACTATTTGAACATGTTGTAAAGGAGCTAGAGTTGAAACATTGAGCAGGTGGTCACAAATGGAGCGAGGGTTATTGTTTAGCTGGTTTGTTCTCTTTAATTAATCATTGATTTTTGTTGTTTTCTTGCAGTTATGGGAAAGTATGGAGGATGAAAAATATGGCTCGTCTATTGTTGTTAAGAAAGTTGAGAAGATTTAGAAGGTGGGGGAATGTTTATTTTTAGACCTAAGGGGAATTGAGTAAGAAAATTCCTTAGGTCGAGCTGTTGTAAAATTTTGTTAGAATGAGGGCTTTCGAGGAGAGTTTTACACTGAAAAGATCAAGCGAATATTTTTTTCTTTTGGGTATTACATTTTCTTTTTTATATTCTGAACTGAAATTTTGTCAATTGGATGACCTATTAATAAAAAAAAAACAATGAAACATGAAACCCGACTTGACCCTTTTATTCGAGTCATGTTCATTCGATCTTTGTTCAGGTTAGGTCAAGCATATATGTTTTTGGGTCGGGTCGAGTATCATGAAGACCTAACCTGACCAGACCCGTTAATGGGGAGAAATTCAAAATCTATACAGATCACAAGAGTTTAAAGTACCTATTCGCTCAAAAAGAATTGAACATGAGATAGAAGCGGTGGAAGGAGCAGTTGAAAGACTACAAAAATCTTGTATCATCCTGAAAAGGTGAATAAAGTAGCGGATGCTCTCAGTCGAAAATCAACACTGATAGTGGCTAATTTGATGATAAAAGAATGGGGTCTACTTGAAGAGATTTCAACTTCGGAGGTTAGGCTCGAGGTGACTGATGTCACTAATATATTGGCTACTCTTAGAATCAAGCCTAAGATCATCCAATAGATTAAGATCCTATAACAATCGAACCCTGAGATCGCAAAGTTCGAGACAATATTCTAGAAGGAAAGGCATCGAACTTTCAAGTGGTTGGAGACAGAGTCATAAGGTTTCGTGGACACCCTTGAGTACCCAATTGCGATGAATTAAAAGAAGAGATCTTATTAGAGGCTCAACATAGCAATTATAGCATCCACCCAGGAAGCGCAAACATGTATCGGAACTTGTGATAATATTTCTAGTGGAATGGAATGGAGACTGATATTGCCAAACTTATCGCCAAATGTCACATGTCAACAGGTAAAGGTAGAACATAGCTAGCTTGTGGGATTATTGAAGCCATTGGAAATTCCAAAATGAAAATGAGAGCATATTACCATGGACTTTGTGCAAGGATTGCCAAGGACATCGAGGAATCACAATTTCATTTTGGTAATGGTGGATCGTTTGACTAAGGCTGCATATTTCTTGGTAGTACGGGTGGACTATCCATTGGAGAGGTATGTGGAATTGTATGTGAAAGAAATCATTTGACTACATGGAGTGCTTGTTACAATCATGTCAGATCGCGACTCGAGGTTTACAATGAATTTCTGGAAAAGTCTCCAGACCGCCTTAGGAATTAAATTGCAGTAAAGTACTGCTTTTCACCCACATATGAATGGATAATCAGATAGAGTTATCCAAATATTGGAGGACTTGTTGAGGGCATGTATTATTGATTTCAATAGAAATTGGGATGAGAAATTATATCTCGTGGAGTTTGCATATAACAACAGCTATTAGTAAAGTACCAACATGGCTTCATTTGAAGCACTATATGGGTGACCTTATAGAATTCCTCTCTGTTGGGACGAGGTCAGAGAACGAACTATGATGGGACCAGAACTAGTCCAAATTATGTCGAAAGCAGTAAAGTTGGTATGGGATCAACTCGAGACTGCTCAAAGTCAACAGAAAAGTTATACTTACAAATGACGGAGACCTCTGGAATTAACGTGGAGGATCATATTTTTTAAAAGTGTTGCCAGTTAAGAGTATATCGAGATCCGGAATGAGGGGAGAACTGAAGCCAAGGTTCATTAGACCATTTGAGATCCTTGAAAGGATCGTTGAATTGGTGTACTGGCTAGCCTTACCACCAAAATCATCCAACATACATAATGTCTTCCATGTGTCTATGCTAAGGAAGTATGAACTCAACCCAAAGCATGTCTTGGACTTCAAACAAATAGAAGTGGATGAGAAGATAGAGTATGTGGAAGAGCTAGTGCAAATCCTAGGTATAAGGAAGCAAATTTTGAGAAACAAAGTAATTCCTCTAATTATGGTGCTTTGGCGACATCATGATATAGAGGAGGCAACATGGGAAAGTGAGGACGATATGAAGCGCCAATATCCTCATTTATTCAAAGAAGCAGGTAACCCCCTAAATTTCGAGGATGAAATTTTTTTTAGAATGGAAGAGTTGTGACATCCTGATTTTTCTTGCCTAATTAATTAAGGGCGAAGGTTATATTAGAGTCAATTTGTCTGACTTAGAATTTACTTATGTTAAGTAAATTTTTGAGGGTCAGTAATGTGAGACAATTTCTGAATGAGAAATGATCGTACAAAGGGGACACCCTAAAAATGCTACTTTGCCAATTGAGTACAGTTATGGTATAGATTGGATTTTTTATTTTATTAAATCAAATATATGGAGAAATTAACTAAAAGGACTATGGTATACATTAACTTTTAAGAAAAAATTATCAAGAGCATAATATATGATATTAGAATCAATTGAGTATTATGATAAATCGAATATGTCACGTGACTAATTATTTTATAATAAAGTTACTAGCGTTATGCTAATTGAGTTGCTACTTCAATTATAGAGAAAAATTATAATCTAAACTAAAACTAAGGTTTTTTTTTTGGGTAAGGAAAAACTAAAACTAAGGTTAGTGTACATAATATACATAATTAAGCTTATGGGGGCAAATTGACATTTCATCCCCTATATATATATATGGCCAGCCACTAATGACAATTTATGCCAAGAAAAAAAATTATTTAGATAAAAAATTCATTAAGTTACCTAATTCGATATTCACCTCCCTTTTGAGCCAATGAGGGCTTATGACAATTGATAATTCCACTCTATCATTATTCCCTCTTTCTCTCTCACTTGCCTTTTTTGGAAAAATCCTTCCCCCCTTATTCACTCTGGTTTTTCAAAATTTCACTCCCTAAGAGTGCTCACAAGAGAATTGCAAAGAAGATCAAGAGTAATTGTCACAAGGGTTAAAGTTATTATGCATTTTAAGGCAAGTCTAACATCTTTCTATTACTCTGTATGATTTTACATTGCTAGACATTGATTTGTTTGATGTAGGTGATGGTAATAGTGTTACATGTGTTAGATTTAATGACAATATGGAAGAGAAATGGCCTTGTATGTTGATTCATAAAAACTATCCCGAAATTAAGCCTAAACTAACCTCCGATCATTATTATATTCATATCTTATTTTGTGAGATTCAAATGCCAAGATGAAAATATGTCATATAATTTTTTGGAAATTTTGGAGTTCATTTGAGCAGCCTAAAAGCCTTACTTGTACACGATTCTAATTTGTACTTGGTCTGAAACTACTCTAAGCTCCTATTTTCACTATTTTTGCACCCCTCTTTGTGAACCCAAAAGACAAAAGTCAAAACATGAAAGTCACTCCTAATGACCTAAAATATGACGTATATTATGTGGAGAATTTTTTGAACAAAATGGTCGGTCCTTTTCATTTTACACTTTCATGGGTCTATATGTCCCATTTTGTGTCTTATCTGACCTTTGAAGTTTAACATTTTTGTATTTCTTTGTGAACATGTAAGACTCCAGAACAAAATATAAAAGTTGGAGCTAACATCTTAAAATAGAACATATATTAAGTTAAGATATTTTGTGAAAATCTAAGTTGGTATTAAGATCACACTTTGAACTGATTGTGTTCTGTTTCTAGGCCTGAAACTTGGTGTAACTTCTATGAATTTTCATGAAAAATGTAAAAAGATCTAACTCAGGATCTAGTCATGAAATTTCTAGATCTAGGTCTTGACTACAACAAAATTTGGTGATTTTTAGAATTGATTTAACTGGGTAAAAGTTCCAGATTCGTTCAATGTGTAACATGTCTTTAGAGGAGTAATTCACAAAAATTAGGTAAAACCGTTTGATTTGTGGGCCTGAATGCTCAGGGGCTTCAACGAAAATTGAACCTCAATGAAGAAATACTATTATGTAAAATGTGAGTATTTTATGATTTCGATTAATATGTTAATCATGTGATTAATTGGGCCTAAATCTGCCCAATTAATCACATGATTAACATATTATCGAAATCATAAAATACTCACATTTTACATAATAGTATTTCTTCATTGAGGTTCAATTTTCGTTTGAAGCCCCTGAGCATTCAGCCACAAATCAACGGTTTTACCTAATTTTTGTGAATTACTCCTCTAAAGACATGTTTACACATTGAACGAATCTGGAACTTTTACCCAGTTAAATCAATTCTAAAAATCACCAAATTTTGTTGTAGTCAAGACCTAGATCTAGAAATTTCATGACTAGATCCTGAGTTAGATCTTTTTACATTTTTCATGAAAATTCATAGAAGTTACACCAAGTTTCAGGCCTAGAAACAGAACACAATCAGTTCAAAGTGTGATCTTAATACCAACTTAGATTTTCACAAAATATCTTAACTTAATATATGTTCTATTTTAAGATGTTAGCTCCAACTTTTATATTTTGTTCTGGAGTCTTACATGTTCACAAAGAAATACAAAAATGTTAAACTTCAAAGGTCAGATAAGACACAAAATGGGACATATAGACCCATGAAAGTGTAAAATGAAAAGGACCGACCATTTTGTTCAAAAAATTCTCCACATAATATACGTCATATTTTAGGTCATTAGGAGTGACTTTCATGTTTTGACTTTTGTCTTTTGGGTTCACAAAGAGGGGTGCAAAAATAGTGAAAATAGGAGCTTAGAGTAGTTTCAGACCAAGTACAAATTAGAATCGTGTACAAGTAAGGCTTTTAGGCTGCTCAAATGAACTCCAAAAATTTCCAAAAATTATATGACATATTTTCATCTTGAGCATTTGAATCTCACAAAATAAGATATGAATATAATAATGATCGGAGGTTAGTTTAGGCTTAATTTCGGGATAGTTTTTATGAATCAACATACAAGGCCATTTCTCTTCCATATTGTCATTAAATCTAACACATGTAACACTATTACCATCACCTACATCAAACAAATCAATGTCTAGCAATGTAAAATCATACAGAGTAATAGAAAGATGTTAGACTTGCTTAAATGCATAATAACTTTAACCCTTGTGACAATTACTCTTGATCTTCTTTGCAATTCTCTTGTGAGCACTCTTAGGGAGTGAAATTTTGAAAAACCAGAGTGAATAAGGGGGGAAGGATTTTTCCAAAAAGAGGCAAGTGAGAGAGAAAGAGGGAATAATGATAGAGTGGAATTATCAATTGTCATAAGCCCTCATTGGCTCAAAAGGGAGGTGAATATCGAATTAGGTAACTTAATGAATTTTTATCTAAATAATTTTTTTTCTTGGCATAAATTGTCATTAGTGGCTGGCCATATATATATATAGGGGATGAAATGTCAATTTGCCCCCATAAGCTTAATTATGTATATTATGTACACTAACCTTAGTTTTAGTTTTTCCTTACCCAAAAAAAAACCTTAGTTTTAGTTTAGATTATAATTTTTCTCTATAATTGAAGTAGCAACTCAATTAGCATAACGCTAGTAACTTTATTATAAAATAATTAGTCACGTGACATATTCGATTTATCATAATACTCAATTGATTCTAATATCATATATTATGCTCTTGATATTTTTTCTTAAAAGTTAATGTATACCATAGTCCTTTTAGTTAATTTCTCCATATATTTGATTTAATAAAAAATAAAAAATCCAATCTATACCATAACTGTACTCAATTGGCAAAGTACATTTTTAGGGTGTCCCCTTTGTACGATCATTTCTCATTCAGAGGGTGTCTCACATTACTGACCCTCAAAAATTTACTCAACATAAGTAAATTCTAAGTCAGATAAATTGACTCTAATATAACCTTCGCCCTTAATTAATTAGGCAAGAAAAATCAGGATGTCACAACTCTTCCATTCTAAAAAAAATTTCATCCTGAAATTTAGGGGGTTACCTGCTTCTTTGAATAAATGAGGATATTGGCGCTTCATATTGTCCTCACTTTCCCATGTTGCCTCCTCTATATCATGATGTCGCCAAAGCACCATAATTAGAGGAATTACTTTGTTTCTCAAAATTTGCTTCCTTATACCTAGGATTTGCACTGGCTCTTCCACATACTTTATCTTCTCATCCACTTCTATTTGTTTGAAGTCCAAGACATGCTTTGGGTTGGGTTCATACTTCCTTAGCATAGACACATGGAAGACATTATGTATGTTGGATGATTTTGGTGGTAAGGCTAGCCAGTACACCAATTCAACGATCCTTTCAAGGATCTCAAATGGTCTAATGAACCTTGGCTTCAGTTCTCCCCTCATTCCGGATCTCGATATACTCTTAACTGGCAACACTTTTAAAAAATATGATCCTCCACATTAATTCCAGAGGTCTCCGTCATTTGTAAGTATAACTTTTCTGTTGACTTTGAGCAGTCTCGAGTTGATCCCATACCAACTTTACTGCTTTCGACATAATTTGGACTAGTTCTGGTCCCATCATAGTTCGTTCTCTGACCTCGTCCCAACAGAGAGGAATTCTATAAGGTCACTCATATAGTGCTTCAAATGAAGCTATGTTGGTACTTTACTAATAGCTGTTGTTATATGCAACTCCACGAGATATAATTTCTCATCCCAATTTCTATTGAAATCAATAATACATGCCCTCAACAAGTCCTCCAATATTTGGATAACTCTATTTGATTATCCATTCATCTGTGGGTGAAAAGCAGTACTTTACTGCAATTTATTCCTAAGGCGGTCTGGAGACTTTTCCAGAAATTCATTGTAAACCTCGAGTCGCGATCTGACATGATTGTAACAAGCACTCCATGTAGTCAAATGATTTCTTTCACATACAATTCCACATACCTCTCCAATGGATAGTCCACCCGTACTACCAAGAAATATGCAGCCTTAGTCAAAATGATCCACCATTACCAAAATGAAATTGTGATTCCTCGATGTCCTTGGCAATCCTTGCACAAAGTCCATGGTAATATGCTCTCATTTTCATTTTGGAATTTCCAATGGCTTCAATAATCCCACAAGCTAGCTATGTTCTACCTTTACCTGTTGACATGTGACATTTGGCGATAAGTTTGGCAATATCAGTCTCCATTCCATTCCACTAGAATATTATCACAAGTTCCGATACATGTTTGCGCTTCCTGGGTGGATGCTATAATTGCTATGTTGAGCCTCTAATAAGATCTCTTCTTTTAATTCATCGCAATTGGGTACTCAAGGCATTCACAAAACCTTATGACTCTGTCTCCAACCACTTGAAAGTTCGATGCCTTTCCTTCTAGAATATTGTCTCGAACTTTTGCAATCTCAGGGTTCGATTATTATAGGATCTTAATCTATTGGATGATCTTAGGCTTGATTCTAAGAGTAGCCAATATATTAGTGACATCAGTCACCTCGAGCCTAACCTCCGAAGTTGAAATCTCTTCAAGTAGACCCCATTCTTTTATCATCAAATTAGCCACTATCAGTGTTGATTTTCGACTGAGAGCATCTGCTACTTTATTCACCTTTTCAGGATGATACAAGATCTTGCAGTTTCAACTGCTCCTTCCACCGCTTCTATCTCATGTTCAATTCTTTTTGAGCGAATAGGTACTTTAAACTCTTGTGATCTGTATAGATTTTGAATTTCTCCCCATTAACGGGTCTGGTCAGGTTAGGTCTTCATGATACCTGACCCGACCCAAAAACATATATGCTTGACCTAACTTGAACAAAGATCGAATGAACATGACTCGAATAAAAGGGTCAAGTCGGGTTTCATGTTTCATTGTTTTTTTTTTATTAATAGGCCATCCAATTGACAAAATTTCAGTTCAGAATATAAAAAAGAAAATGTAATACCCAAAAGAAAAAAATATTCGCTTGATCTTTCCAGTGTAAAACTCTCCTCGAAAGCCCTCATTCTAACAAAATTTTACAACAGCTCGACCTAAGGAATTTTCTTACTCAATTCCCCTAGGTCTAAAATAAACATTTCCCCCACCTTCTAAATCTTCTCAACTTTCTTAACAACAATAGACGAGCCATATTTTTCATGTCTATACTTTCCCATAACTGCAAGAAAACAACAAAATCAATGATTAATTAAAGAGAACAAACCAGCTAAACAATAACCCTCGCTCCATTTGTGACCACCTGCTCAATGTTTCAACTCTAGCTCCTTTACAACATGTTCAAATAGTTCTATGTGTGACAAATTAATTAGATGTGCAAAAAGGACAAGAAAGATCCTATTCATGGACTTAAGTAGCTTAAAATGCATAAAGGATTTGCACTTTGTGAACTTCTATTTTGAAAAATCACTCCACTATTTCAAATAAACCTCCAGGGATGGGATGCCCCATGAGAATTGTAAAATGAAAAGGAAAGGTAATTGTATCTTGAAACCAAACACAATAATTTCTCAAGGGACAAATCACAGCATTATAGATGCTGAAATTTGACCAAGTAAAATCTATTATTGAGCATTCAACAACAAGGCAAAAGATGCACAATGGATTCAAGCATTTAAAAGCAATCCTCCAAGCTAAAGAAAACAAAGAGATTATCATGAAATGAAAAGTCCCTTTATGGCATTAACCATTACGTATCACCTAACTTGAGCATCAATTGTAAATAGAAAACCAAATGATAGTGAGAAGAGAGTAGGGGAATGCAACTAGGTACCATTTATAGACAAAACTAAAACTAAAAGACTTATGTTCTAAAATTTACACACTATTTAGAAGATTCAAATCTAACTTGCTACCTTCTCAATTGATTGAATAGCCAATGGTAGCTACATACGATAATGACATAAGATTGTTAATACCACTGATTACCTGGTAGACATAAGAGGAATGCATGAGACATTCAACTTCATCAATAATCAAGAGATACCCAGTTCGACTCCATGGTTGAATTTGATGACTCTACAAATTCATAATCAAAATGAGAACTTAAGTATCCATTAAATATAGAAGAGTATAAATATTAAAACAATAATGTTTTCTCAAATGAGTCAAAATTTTCAAGTTCTTCTAAGCCCTCCTCAATCGAAAAAGGAAATAGCGTGGATCGTAGCCAATCTTGACCACATGTAAGAGCCTTCACCATGCTTGGGCTCAAGGAACTACGAAAGACATCAAGTACATGACCTCTTGTGCTGAATGCAGCCTCTGATGTCATAGTCGAGATGGACAAGGCCAAAATATCTCAAGCAATGGAAGAGAGGATATGATATCTTGAAGAATTTACTTTCTACCAAGCTAAGTTATCAAAGTTAAGGTTATAGCATTCACATTCTTCCTCCAAATACTTATCCAATTCATATTATTCTTCCAAAATTTGTTGTCTTGTTTGGGAAGATACTTTGTAGTCATAAAGTTATCACCCATCACGGGAGATTTGACACACTTACTTTCCTTGTACCCTTTAATTTCAAGTTTCCTTGGGGCCATTTACTAGTGTGGTATTGCTCATACAATGATGCCAAAGATGATGTTACTTTATCATGTAAAATTTTTGCCTCATTGCTTCATAAACATCATTGATCACCCATTTCACAATTTCCCACTTATGTCAAGGCTCAAGTATGCAATCAATGAATAGAATAAGATTGATGTTCTTCACATTGCGAAAGTACTTGTCAAATTTTATTTTATCTTTTTGGCCATTTCCTACAAACTTCTATCCTCATTCTCAAGATATTCATTAATCATCCCAAAAATCCCAAAGACATCATTTGCCAAATCATTACTTGTGACATAAGAAGAGCCTGAAACTTTTAAGGTCGTATCAAAGAACAACTTCAAGAAAGGAAAAACTTGACGGGCATACTTCCAATCATCGCTAGTACGCACCCCTTTCTTATTGGACAGTTCTTTAACAAATTTCCATCTCGAATTTCCAATGAGAAAAAAGCTTTTTCAAACTTCAAAGCTGATTCCAACATCATATACGTCGAGTTCCAATGAGTCTCTATATCCAAATATACAAGACTCTTAGACTCAATATTTTCTCATTAAGACTGACTTAACCTCGTAGAAGAAGATCTCACATAATGTACAGCCGAACATATTCTGACAACAGAATCATCAATGTCTTTCGACCCTTCTCTCACCATCAAACTCAATATATGATTACAATACCTCATGTGGAGTAGCTCACCCCTCAACACTAGAAAGTTCTGAAAGTTATATTTCATTTTCAAGTATTGAATTCCTAGATCATTTGAGCTCACATTATCTATAGTGACAGAAAAAATGTTTTAAATCCCCTAAACAATTAAGCATTCTTCAATTGTCTTTCCTAGTATCTCACCAGAATGACTCGGAATTTGACAAAAACTTAAGATTTTTTTTCCGTAACTTCCAATTAGCAACAACAAAATGCGGTGAGACACATGTAATTTATGTTTTGACAAGAGCTCCATGTGTTGGTCATCAAACAAACTCTAGGACATGTGTCGGGAAAATATTTGATCAATTTACTTCTTCCCATCCAA
>JAGVVM010020706.1:0-27922 GCA_019149425.1 Psidium friedrichsthalianum | reverse complement strand
GTTTCGCTCGACTTTTCGATGGACATTTCACCATTAGGGCCAAGGTTATAGCAAAGTATTGATTTTCGATCTCATTCGTCGAGTGTCCCTGCTTCTTTTTGCAAAGAGATGTGCAAAAAATTATTTTATTTATTTATAATATTTACAACATTCCCCAACCTTGGGGATCGAATCGGACCGTTTCGAACCACTGTTCATTTCCCATCCCATCAGGCCCATTAAACCGTAGGCATCCATGGGGGTTCTTTTTTACGGTTAATCTTTAGATGGCATAATCTTGTCGTATTGGGCAATTTTTCGTCATGATGCTTTTCAAGGCAATTTACAATCCCTGTTAAGACGGAATGAAGTAATTC
This sequence comes from Psidium friedrichsthalianum, assembly GCA_019149425.1. NCBI lineage: Eukaryota > Viridiplantae > Streptophyta > Magnoliopsida > Myrtales > Myrtaceae > Psidium > Psidium friedrichsthalianum. The sequence goes on along the minus strand of JAGVVM010020706.1, from coordinate 27,566 downwards.
AGAACCCGAGACGATCATAGGTAAATTGGAACGATACAAAACTATCCATTTCTGAGGTTGCTCAGGTCTTTCATTCGCATTTTTTCTTATTTGAAGCCGTCCATCTAGTGGCAATGTCCCACAAATTGATTTGCCCCTAGTTTCGTTCAATCAAGAGGACTTCGTAGTCTGGTATGACTGTGTTCTCGAGCCAGTTTTGCAAATTCCTGAGAATAGAAGGGTCCAATTAAAACTGAGCAATTGAGGGTAAATTGAAACGATACAGAGTTACTCTTCGGTTTTCACGAAATTTTTGTCGCAATTAATTCGTCGCGAGTTTGGTGAAGTGATGGATTCAAGCATTTAATAGAGAAAGGGAGATTACTACTTCTTGCTTTTGCATTAATTCCAGACAGCCATAAAGCAGAAAATATCCATGCAAGGAAATAAAGCATATGCATTCGTTCAGGATTGATTTTTCTTCCTTTGCAGGCTCTCCAGCGATCAGCTAGCTTCGTTCCAGATCAGGTACGCATCGGCCCATGTTGAAAGACCCGTGATCTCTAATTCGACATACAGGCTCGGTATGCACATCACAGCCCCGATGCTTTACCAACATTGAACTGGTTAATCATGGCGGAAAGCTCATCGTCAATGCCACTTGTTTGGTGCTGATACATCTCTCTTTTCTCGGGAGGCATCAATGCTGACCCCATGGGATCGGTCTTTTCGTACCTTCCTCCACAGAACTTGGTCTCGTTATGAACTGATCTAACTCACCTCTTAAATGGGCATTTTTGATCCTCAGATACTGCCTTTCGTCGAGGGTGAGGTGGCTATTGCAGTTGAGGCAGGTGGAGGAGTCGAAGCTTCTTATATCTCTTGTTCTCTGCTCAGAGTTTTTTCATTTTCAACTCTTAAAACTCGACTTCATGGCTCTCATGTTGAGTCCTTACCCGGGTCGCCTATTTTAGAACCAAAACTTGGATTTGCATAGGGTTTAGCCCTAATTCTTGGCTCAGTTCCATTCTTTGTCTGTCATCTGGTATAGGGCACCCTATGAAGAAATCTTCAAGCCTTTGTACCTGACTCTAGGTGTGACGTCGGCGACGCTTCCTTTGACCCTGGTTGTTGTTATCCCTATTTTTTATTGAGATCTTGGACGTCATTGGCAGAAGGGCTAGGCTCCATGTCTGAATTCCAAACATGGCTTCAAACTCTTTATCTCCATATTCAGCAAGTACGATAACTCTCAAGTGTGTTGGGTTGAGACATCCTCGATTGGTTAATGATTTTACAATGTTTGCTACCTCCTCTTGTATTTTCACTCTCTCTGAATTTTCTTAAGCGACCGTGTATGCTTTAAAACTCTCTTCTGAGCATGGATAAAGATTACCAGGAGCATGTCTCTTTTAAAATTTAGGCATGAGCTTGGAAACTATATTGTTTTTCCCAAGATTTCTATCTTTCTCAACCTTTTTGCCGTGTCTCCTGCACGGTTTGTCTTCTTTCATCTTTTTCATAGTGGCAGGGCTTCTGTCATTACCTCTTCTACCTATCTCAAGCGTCGGCTTTGCAGGCGAGCTCTTTTCTCTGTCTACAAATGAAGACAAGTCTTATCTTCTTTTTCGCTAAAGTTTGCCTTGTCTCCCACTTAAGTCATTTTTTCCTCCTTCTTTTTTCAAAGCGGTGACATCACCTCAAACTTTTTGCAAAGATTTTGGATTTACTCGGTTCGAGATTGCAGACTAATAGGGATTCGAGCCAACGGAGGTGACACCGAAAGGGAATGGCAGGTAGGAAAATCCGACCGATAGATATTGCCACCGTGAAGTCAATATTTAACGCGAAGCGGATTATCACATTCGCATTCCAATCGTCTGCTTCACTTCTCTCCTCTTATCTTTCGGATTCTGTTCGTCGACCTTGGTTCTCTCCTCTACCATTTTAACGATAATGGCCAATCTTCCTACGCACATCTTCCCGGCTGAAGTTACGGTCAAATGGGAAAAACTTTATCGCCTTCTTGGCCGAGGCTATATTTATATAGCCCATCATCCAAGTGTTAAAGCCGAGATTCTCGGTCTATTCAGGGAAGTAAATGCCTCTTCGATCAAAGGCACCAACTTGGAGAGGAAATACTGGGCGTTCCCACACATCTTCATCAACTTTTTGGAGGCCTGCTGGAACACCTACAAAATAATCACCTTAGCCCGCATCATGAAAGCTCGCTACCAGGATCGATTTGAATGCCTAGAGTTTGCAGAACACTCGGGTGCCCGGTACAAGAAGGCCATCAAGTCTGCTGAGAGAGAAGATGGTGGAGGGCTTAGCTTTGAACAAGGCGTACTTTGAGCATGATCCGAGAGATATCGTGATGAAGTTCAGATGTAAGTGGCTGGAGGAGAGGCTTGATGATCTAACGGCGGATATAGCTTTCGAAAGAGACTTGATCGAAAATTTGAGATTCGTCGTTGAACATCATGAGGTTAATGCAGCCAGGCACAAGGAGAAATTTACCTGTTTGTTCTTCAAGCTTGCCGATCTCAAATCCCAGGTCGCTCAGTGTAGGCAGAACATTAACTTCATGGAAAGTCAATTGAGCTCTTTTGTGATGCTTATTAGGGCTCAATTTGGTTTTACTTTTCCTCCCTAGTGAACTGTTGTAATACTCCTTGATGAATGGAATGAGAAAAAAACTTCACATGTTTGTGCTCTTATTTTCCTGCCATCTCTTCTTCCGCATGATAGAACAATTTGAGGTACCGAAGACGTCGAAGCTTAACGTTCTTCTTGGTGCTCTTGTTAGCTGCTGTAGATGATGATATCAAGAGCACTAAAGAAGCATTCGGCGGTGGCCCCCCAGTAGCCGCCTAGAGACTCGCGTTCATTCATGTAAATTAGTAAAGCTGTGACCACTCGATCAGTGTGCCAATAAATGCACCAAGCCACCTATTGCGTGCCCCACTTCATTCATGTTTTGTTTCTTTCGGCGTCCATTTGCTTGTGTCGGTAGAAATGGTTATGGGCCATGCCCATTAATAAAACACCGACCCTCCAAAGTTCTCCATGTAGTTCGAATCTGAGGAAGTTTTAAGGCAGGCATTTGGTTGATTTAATCAGAAAGGCTGCAAGGTCGGGTTAATATATTTGCTTTTTGGGTTCTGATTAAACAATTTATATTTTTCTCAAGAAGTACAGGAACCCCTCAATACATTAAGAATGTCCCCGTGCTTGACGGATACATTCACCGTCCCATCAAAATACATAGCCCATACGTGCCCACTAATTGACGCGTTTCTAACTCCGGGAGGATTGATCTCTTCGCCTGCCCCCAAGGTTGAGGGATCGGCAACTTCCCGTCGTTTCGTATTTCCGAAGATTATTCCTGGTGTATTATTGAACTTGACTTTGCTCCCATCTGGGGTACCTATGTTTCCCTGCAAAAGTAAAGGAAATAATGAGTATGTGATCCAAGAGAGGTCGGTCCATGACTCGTCTAATTGGACCAACATTATTTTTATTTGTACGGAAAAATCAGGCAAAATTTTCTTAGGAAGACATGGATGAATTTCTCAGAAAGAATTTTCTTGCAGATTTTTATGACATGAAAAATGTGATAAAATCTCTTGACGTTTATCAAATTTTCTGACGGAAATTTTTTCTATTATCACAAAAAATTTTCAAGAGTAATTTTGTCAAGAAAATCTTATATTCATTGAAGCATTAAGGAAAGATGTGACAAAATCTTTTATTGGTCAACAAAATTTCCCGAAGGGATTTTTCCGCATTCATTCATTTTTTTTTTCAGAAATGGAACACCAATTTGATTTTTATTTTCTTTTGAAAAAATGACCACAATGTTAAGTTAAAAATTTAACCGACACCTAACATGGACCGACCGAAAATAAATGCAAGATAAAGTTAGAGAACTTACTTTTACCTTGAAGACTGATAACTCTACAAAAGTAGAGTTAAAGTGCTTCTAAAATGAGGATAATTGAGTTTAGTCGTTCGAGTTTTATTTAGTTTTTAGAGTTTTTGCTTTACTTTAATATTTTGGTTGTTGTTAGATGATTTTTATATTAATCCTCATGTTTTCATGCTCGAGTTTCTCAGTGCGGTCTTGCTATGTGCAGGTGTGATGAGGAAGAATGAAGTGAAGAGCATCAGTGAGAAGTTTTGGAAAACTGCAACCTTAAAGTCGCTGAAGACAGAACCGAGATGGATGCATCTGCCTGGGAGACGGACGCGTCCATCTGCAATCTGTGGCCGTGTACAGAACCGGGACGGATGCATCTGTCTGAGGACGGACGCATCCATCCGCACGCAGTTAAATATGCGCGATGGGCGATTTTTCCCTTGTTGCCACGGCATGAAGATTCTATCCTATTTGAATATTCTGTTTTGATATTTTAGGATTTGGTTTTCTTATTTTAAGGGCTAAAAGAATATTATTCTTGGAGGATATCTTAGGAAAATCTTAGGGGGTTTAAATAGGAAAGAGGAGATAACCCTAAAGAGGACCTTTTAAAAGCGAACTTCTGCTGGGGGGCTGCATGCTGACGAAAAGGAGAGAGGAAGACAACGTGGAGTGACGGCTAGGGTTCTGGACGAGAATCGAGATCAAAGGAGGCTAATCTTCAAGTCGGAAGACCGGAAGACAAGATTCCCTATCTCCTTTCTATTTTTCTTATGTCGTTCTTCATGTTTTCTTCGAGAACAGCGATATTTGATTTTCCCATCATGAACTAATTTATTTTTCTAGGACTATGATGGAACCTCGTGTTCCTATGTGTTTCATGAGCTCCTTTGCTTAATGTTAATTGAATTTCTCCAATTGTTTATCCTTGTTGTTCTTAATGCATGTTGATTGATTGGCCACCAATTAGCATAGATTCAATAATCTAGGGAGACTCGGGAGAGTAGTCTAGATTTAGATCACGACTTGGATAACCTAAGTAGTCTAAGTGTTGGAAAACCGGACTAATCGTGTGAAGGATAGGGATATACCGGAATGCCTAGGGTAACCAATTAGGATTGAAACATAATGGGTCACCACTAATTCACTTGTCTAGGAATAGAGTGAGTAATTCGATACCGGTGATACGTTTTCTTACATTCGGAAGAAGTATGAGGAGATATTAGAATCCTAGGTTAGCAATTGGATGATTCGATAGCATTAGAGAGGGAGGGATTGAATGCATATGTCGCGAGGGGAAGTTCTATGTCCTAGATCTTTTCGCTATTGATTGTTGCGTTGTTATTTCTCGTTATCACTTTTTAATTTGACTATTTCAATCTTTATTTTCAACTTGACCTTGAAACGATTGCCGAGAGCAACGTTAAGAGAATTTCGTAATACGATTCCCTGTGGATTCGACCCTTGCTTGCCCTTGCTATATCTTAGTTAGGTCGAATAAGGATTTATTTTTGCTGCGTTGACGACGCGCATCAAAGACATACCAACCACATAGACATGCACATGAATCGTGAGTATAAATATTAGTCTATCTATCCTAAAGGCTCACAAATTGAAGCGAAAGACTTACGGCAAGGCGACAATCTCGCCCACATAATCAAGATTAGCCATGAACGCACGACGTAACCAGAATTAGTCGAGCCTTTCCACTTCGGCTGCTCGAGTCAAAAATTATAACCCCCGCTTCGGTAATCTTACCAAGTCTGAGGCTTAACTTTTAAAACTCATTTTTGAAAAGAGGTTCGGGATTGAATCTGGGCTAACTTTCGACATAATCTCACGTTGAACGCTAGAACCAAATCACAATACCATCCTAAAACTAGTGACCCAGGTCCGGCCACGGGACGTGTGTGATGTAGTGCTAAAACAATTAAGCATGCACAGCAGTTAAATTCAAACACTGCTTCAAAAATGTGCAAAAAATTTAATCACAATTTCCACACACCAAACCTGCAAAACAAAGGGTTAGTCAAACACTCCACCCCTTATAACTCCCATCTGTAAAAACATATAACAGCTATTGAATGAGTTCCAAGCAAGATCGCCAAAAGCGAGATATCCATGAAATTTTCATTGGCCTAAGTCCACTAAAGCTTTAAAATTTCGAAAAAATTCAAGTACTCCAATCAGTGTCTTCTTTTTTCGAAAATTCAAAAATTCCAATCCCCAGCGGAGTCGCCAAGCTGTCGCGACCTAAAAATTTCAATCGGTGAAAAATTTCCAAGTTAATGGATTATCAAGTTAATTAGATTAACTAACATAATACAGACTCTCCCAAGTCCTACCGAATCGCAACTTTGATTTTTTTGTTTAAATGATATGATTTTAGAATTTGGAGTCGCCACTAATCATTTTTTGGTAGGTCGATTAGAAACCTAAGTAAATTAGCGGGAGAACTAAATTACTTCTACGAACCAGAGATTATGAGTTCGGGGACTTGGTTAGACTAGTTAATTAAAACTAATGCCCTTTCGGTACCTTAATTCCAAGAATATCCTTATTTTGGCAACTCAGGCTTGGTTTACTCTTAAGGCTCTAGTGAGGTGTTCTCTTTTTGTATTCTTACTTTTTTAATGGAATGCATGGATGGTAATGGGTGCATGGATAAGCAAAACGTGAATAGGCAAATATAGACATGTGAATATATACATGTGAACGTGGATATGCAATTATGAACATGCGAGCATAGATATACAAATATGACATGCAAATGTGAACATACGTTACATGCGAACGTGGACACGCAAGTATGGCATATGAATGTAGACATGAGGATGTGACATACGAATGAATAATCAAAAATACGATTGGCTAGTCGAAATGGCCCATTTCCTAATTTTTGGGATTTTTCTTTTGATTTTTTTTGTTTTGCATGAATATGCATGAATTAATGACAATACGAATACGTATGCGGTATGGCAAAGTATGCATGAGCTATACTATATGAAATGCACATGAATGACATTTTTTTTTATATTTTTGAATGCATGGGCTTCCTATTCTGAGGTTTAATGGTGCATAAATTAAATTGCAGAAAGTAAAGGTAGTAAGTAAAGAACCTCCAACGGGTGGGTCCGCCTTCCCATTTTGGGGTTTGATGGTACAGAAATTAAATTACAGAAAGTAAAGGCAGTAAATAAAAAACCTCCAATGGGTGGGTCGGTCTTTCCATTCTGGGGTTTGATGGTGCAGAAATTAAATTGAAGAAAGTAAAGGCAGTAGATAAAGAACCTCCAACGGGTGGCTCGGCCTTGGCTCGGCCTACCCATTCTGGGGTTTGACGGTACAGAAATTAAATTGCAGAAAATAAATGCAGTAAATAAAGAACCTCCAATGGGTGGGTCGGCCTTCCCATTCTGGGGTTTGATGGTGCAGAAATTAAAATATAAGAGATGAAATACAAGAAATCTTTACACCACCAAGTATGGGGCAGAATCTACCATAATTTGGGATTTGGATCTTTTAAGTGAAAAATGCAGAAAATTGCAATACGAATACGACATGTGAATATGACACGGCATAATCGAAATTTAAATCAATCCATTGAGGCAGCGACATTCTCGAAGAATTTAATGGTTCGTATCATTACCTGATTTGACGAATTTGATTGCCGAATTCAGACATCGTGTCACCTTATGGATCAAGATTGCAGCTCAAATGACGGGGATGAACTCGTAACTTGTGTTGATCGGTAGAGAAATTGGTGATGGTAACACCTAGATTTAAACTTCCACCATCTTCAAGACTCTCTTTTGGAAAAGAATTCTCTCTTTCTTTTTGTTTTTTTTCTTCGTCTCTAATTTTTCTTCAATCTCCCAAAACCCTATCAAACATTTCAAATTTTCTCTCAAAAAAATGCCCCCCCTCCAAGCTCTTTTCTTCCTCCTTTTATAGCCCATTCATTTATCTCCCATTCTAATTTCTCCACTAACTCTATCTCCCATTCTAATTTCTCCACTAACTCTTCTTCATTTTCATCTTCCCTTCTCCATCTCTATCTCACATTCTAATTTCTTCTAATTTCTCCACTAACTCTTCTTCATCTTCATCTTCCATTCTCTATATCTATCTCCCATTCTAATTTCTCCACTAATTCTTCTTCATCTCCATCTTTCATTCTCTATTCTCATCTTTTTTTCTCCATCTATTCTTCTCCATCTTCCTTTCTCTATTCTAATTTCTCAACTAACTCTTCTTTTAGTTATTTACAAAATAATCCCTCAAGTGTTAGGTATTTACACTCTAGTCCTTGAGATTTTAATGCAAAATTCAACTAAGCCCCTTTTACAAAATTGAGTCATTTTTGGTACATTGGGCCAAGATGAAAATTCAAAATATTAGAGGATAATGTCACAACTCCTAAAAGTGAAAAATAAAAATAAAATGACTTGAATCGGACTTTTTTAGGGCCGATTCGAGATTATGTTCGTGAATGAACATATGACCCCGAATCTTATTTTTTGAATTTGTAATGGCCAACATCAAAAGGGAATTAAAAGGAAAATATTGACTATTTTTTTTTTTTATTTTTGTGGCCTCAAATGTTATTTTTCCAGAAATTTTTATTTATTTTTTTATTTTTCCAAAAATATTAAAAAAATATGAAAAATATGAAAAAATTAATTTTTATTGAAAATTGGTTCCTTAGACTTGGCCAAGGTTTCCAAAGTTGATTTTTTAATTTTCTCATTTTTTCTTGATTTTCTATGAATTTTCGAAATAAAAAATGTTGAAAAATAGTAAAAATATGAAAAATCATTTTTTGTTCAAAGATGGTTTCCTAGGCTGGCCAAGGTCCCCAAAGCTGATTTTTTTAATTTTATGAATTTTTATGGATTTTCTATTAATTTTTTAAAGAGAAAATGTGATTAAAAATCAGTGTCAACAGTTATCAGATGCAAAAGACATTAAGCCCTAGATGTATACTGCATTGTAGCTTGTTTTTTTTTTGAAGTTGAAATAGTACGCACATTATCTTATAAAGGTCAAGATAAGCAAAACAGGGAATGGTGTCAATTTAGTCTGTGCACTTCAAGCAAATTGAATCCTCACACTGCGTCAATATTCTCTTTCCTAACCAAATCAGAAAGGGGCATTTCCATTATTTTGAAATTGTTAGTCTTAGATGGTTCTCTTTGATCCTCCAAACCCCTCTTGCCAAAATAAACAATCAATTCTCCTATCATCATTAGGCAAGAGACAATCCTTTGGAGATTTGGTCATCGGAGGATAAGAAACTTAGATAGTGGCAGACAAAAATGCAGCAGACGAAAACCCAAACTCTTTCTCATAGAACAAATCATCAATCTTCATGATTAGCAACTGTCCACAACCTTCATTATAGGCACCACAAGCAATATTATTACTCACAATTAAAGAAGGCAAACTGCCTACAAAGTGCTTATCCATTTCGATCAATCTTTCCGGAAAACAAAATCGAACATAACGAGGTAACATTCTGAAATCAGGAAGGAAGGTTGCCAATGTGGCTCAGAAACAAGCCATATCTACTATTACGAACACAAATTTCTATGAAAAACAACAGGAATAGAGAAATCTAACCTGGGAAAGAGGCGAGAGCAGCACGAGGGAAGAGAGCTCGACGGCGGGCGTGGGGGAAGAGATGCACGCAGAAAACTAAGCGTGTGCCACCTTCAGTCACGAGAGAAATTGAGTGTCGCCTTTGGTCTCAAGAGAAAAGAGAAAACTGAGCGTGAGAGAAAACTGAGCGTATAGCTAAAGGGAGAAGAGTAGAGATGCAAAATAGGGTTTTTTCTTTTTGTCTTAAAGGGCAAAACTGGAAGTATGTTTCATATATGAGGGCAAAATGGAGACGTTTTGATATTTTCATTAAATGGGGAAGTTGCATCCAAAAATGCAACTTCTCTAAGCAGCTCTTGAGCTACTTTGGCCTAAAGTCCCTTAAGGAGCATTGGGGATGCAATTGCATTTGCCTAAAGTCTTCTAAAAATTGAACCAAACACTATTTGCATTTGACCAAACCCCTTTGGGGGTCCAAAGCCCCTTGCAAATGCTGAACAAACAGGGTTATAATCTTTCTGATCACCTGGGTAGCGCTTCAATGTCATAAAAACCATAGACCAGAACTTGTCATCCATTCTACAAGTTTATATCTTGATGAAAAACAACTCAAAGTCAAGTCAAGAGTCAAGTCAGACTAGCAATGGACGACACCTCACTTTGCATTATAGGAGGACACTAGTCGACTAGACATGAGGTAAGAACTAGCAACTCACAAATTTTCAGGCATCAATTCATACTTTTGATGGCTCATTTATCCTCCAACCAAAAGCCGGACAAATCAGCTTTCTAAATGAAATTTTTAGAAAGAAGTATTAAACTGTACTAATCAATACGGAATTTGCCCGAGCTCAAAACATGAAATTGTTTATCATTATCTTGGCTATTAGCTTGTAAATTTTGGCACTATTTCAACCACTGTACGAATTAATACGAATTTTCATGTAAAAGCTGATGAAACTGGATTTGGTCTGAATAATATTTTGATCCGGTTCTCTGTTTTAGGTCTAAAGAGTTACATGGACCTACTCGTCATTTTCATTTGTCATACTCATGTTTTATTTCATTTTGAAGGGTAATTTACCACGGATCCCCCATTCTTATAACACTTGATTGGCAATATGACAAAATGGCTAATCAAGTTGAGGTTGCCCACATTGTGGAGGAGAAGCTGAAGGAACATATAAATGCACTGAATGAATAGATGCGCTATGATGACTCAACCGATAGAGAATTTCATGGTCAAGCATCAGCAAGTCAGTCCTAGCTCTCATTCAAGAACTCTACTCCTAACTCACAAAGGCCTCCATCTTGATAAGGTCCTTTGGGGGATGTTGATCCTACAATCCTTTGGATGATGTCATTTTGAATGGCACTAGCACTAGTGTTCCTCCCGTGGCCTTGGCTCCTCAGCCTATTATCACACCTCCTTGGGCATTGAATGATGAAAATGCAAAGCTTCTAGCGAAGGGTCGAACAAAGGATAACAAATCCGAATGGTTGTTCCATATTTTCTTCTTCTGATTCTCCATGAGAAAAGCAATTTTTCCATCTATTTGATGTAATTCAAGATCTACACTAGGCACTATTTCATAATAAGGTGAATTGATGTATTCTCACCACAAGACATTATATTTCTAATATTTTCTAGTGGTTTTATTATATTTTGAGCATACAATAATTTATATGTTTCTTTTTCCCTTATCATGCTCAACCTTGGAAATGATGTGATTTGGCATCCAGGCTTGATCCATTAGAAACAACTTTGATTCCATTGCCCAAGAAACTTATTTGTATTATTGAAAAGTTCTTATGGCAATTTATGACATTATCCTGGCAAAAAATATGAGGAAACCATTTGAAACTTAAAAGAGCTGAGTCCTTTACATTTGCTCCATTCTACTCGTGCGATATAATATCTTAGTACATCATGCTCTATTTATTTACTCGAATTAGATATATGATTCTCTCATTCATTCATGTTGATTTAATTTAAAACATAATTTTCACTCATGAGTCACTTGGATGAATTCCCTAATAAGTCATTATCACGAACCAAGGTTTTAAACAGAGAATAGTTTTCACATTATTCATCGATTTTCAGAAATTCACTCATTAAGAATTAAATTTTCATTCAAATTCAATTACACTTCCACATTTTTGCTCACCTTAAACACATTCCTTTCAGTGCTCTCAATATTTCATAAAGATACTTCTCGTGTCTCTACGGTCAAAATTTTTATACTTGTGGCACTGTGTAATTTGCCAATCCCCTCTAAATCAAACTTTTTGATTCTGTCCACAACTTATATGGAGTGGAAATAATTTGATTTAGAAAGCACATGATTAAGTATATATACATTAATCAACAAAGTATCACCTAAAAAGGTGATTGGCAAATTAGGTAGTGCCATTATAGACCTAGTCATTTTCATTAGGGTCCTGTTTCTTCTCTCTGCAACTCCATTTTGCTGAGGAATAGCTTGAATAGTTAATTGTCTTTCTATTCCTTTTTCATTATATAAAATTTTGAATTGATTAAATAGGTACTCTCGACCTCGATTGAATTCAATGCTTTTATTTTTTATGTCCAATTGATTTTCTACCATGCTCATGAACTTCTTAAAGCAACTCATGCCTCAAACTTATGAGAAATTAAATCAACATGACCGAATTGAGTATAATCATATACAAATGCGATTAAATAAATAGCTCCATTCCTTGTTCTCACATTCATTATATCGCACGTGTTTGAATGGATCAAATGCAAAGGAAACTCAGCTCTTGTTACTTTTCCAAATGGTTTCCTCATTATTTTTTCTGCCAGGCAATGCTCATAAATTGGCAAATCAACTTTTTCAATATTACCAAATAAGCCCTCTTGGGCGATCTATTCATTCGTTGTTGGCTAATATGATCCAGCCTAACATGCCATACATTCACATCATTATCACAAGGTTTAGAGACATGAATAAGGGAAAAAGAAACATTAATATTATTGTATGCAACATATAATATAATAAACCACCTAGAAAATATCTAGAAATATAATAACTTGTTCCCAACGACAAGTCAACACCTTAATTATGAAATTTTACACTAAAATCAAGTCTTAACCAAAACCAACATGGAGACTAAATTCCAATGAATTTCCATAGCATATCATGTAGAAACAACATGCGACCACCACAAATATTCAATTGGCGGGTGCCAACCCCTCGTCTCCTACTTTGGAAATATTTCCTACATATATCCACTTTGCTCCATATGGGATTCGTCGAAATTTCATAAAGGTATCTCTGTCCTTTGTTACATAGTCTGTGGCCCTTGATTTTACAGTCTACAAAGGATGCAATTCAATTACCAAAAGCTAAACTGGAGAGCTAAGTAATAAAGGTTTCTAGTTCTTTGGCTCATTGTAATTGCAAGCAAAGTAACCCTTCTTGTCACAATTAAAAACACTTCACTTTTGAAATGTCTTTCTTGAAAGGACACTTTCATTTCCATGTTGGTTAAACTCCGGTTTCTTCCCTAAAGAATATGCTTCCTTGCCTTTTCACTTCTTGAATCTACTTTGACACTTATGCTTGGGGCCCGAAACCCCATGTGAGCTAGAACCAGCAAAATGAATATAGGTTTTTGGTTTAGCCGTTAGGAAGGTGGTCCACCTCTAGGTCAAGATGACACATAGCATTCTCAAAAGTCTTTACTTTTCATTGTGAATAAAATGGATTTTCATATGCACCAAACTACGAGGCAAAGAACATATTACTACTTGTATTTGCTGCTCATTAGTCAAATATATGACTTGTATCTTACAGTTCACGTATCATGCTTGACATACGCCTCAGGCGTTCTTTCATATTTTGCCCTTGAGGGATCATATAAACATTAAAACTTATAGTGATTTGTCTCGATTTGGTGTCTGAAATCTAACAAAGCTGGGCTTTTAATGCTTCCCACATGACTTTAGCCTTTTCAAAATGCTTAAACTCTTGAATGATATCATTTCTATGCTACTTAGCAATGCAAGTAAGCAATAGAGTTCACATTTTTTCATGTAGCAAATGCCTCTATTTCCCTTTCTATGTGGTGCAGTTATTACATTTTAGGTTCTTTCGTAACTAGGTTAAGAACTTCTAATGCTTCTTGCTTTTCTAGCAAAAGTGGATTTTCACGTTCTAGACTTCATAATATACGCCACTCCTTTTCTCTCCTTTGTTTAGTTTAGTTATGATATTCGTAGAAGCCGAAGCCAATGTATCTGAACACGAAGTTCTATAGACATGTATTCATGGACTATTAATGCTTAAAATTTATGCATCTATTTTACACTAACTAATTACATTGATGAATAATTTCACATAAGGTCTCAGATTCAAAAGTTTACTATGTTCCCAATCATCATCTAATAATTCTCATTTGAAGTTATCATTAATATAATCATTTATGTAAAATTGAATTCATTAACGCTATTAAAACTTTCTAAAAATCTCCACTCAAATAAAAGATCATAAATCTTACAGTGATCCCCTTTATCTTGTAATCATAACATGGCATAACATGATTTGAACTAGAATACCAATAATTCATACATCAAATCATAGTCAAATTGCCGAATGCGAGATATAGATAGAAAGTATACTGAACTTTATACATGCTATCAACAAACATACTCTACACAATTTCTATGTAGTTATCCAAATGTAAGTCATCTTCTATATTTTTTTTAAAAAATAAAGAAATATAGGTGAACATACTCGAAAAATGCCCCAAAATGTGCATGGTGGGTTTCATACATATTTTGGTAACTCTAAAAATACCAAACATGTACAAATCATATACCAACGTGAAGATAATTCCAAAGTGAACACAACGATACCTCACACGTCCCCATCGGAGGTCCCACGCACTCACACGTGTTGGTCAAAGCTTCAGCATGTGAGGCCTACGCGCGATCAACGGTGAAACGTTGACCAGAGGATCAAAATGCAATTTTCAAAAATTTTGGGGACCAAAATTACAATTCTCAAAACGTTTAGGGACCTAATTGCATTTTTCAAGAAGCTTGGGAGTAACAATTTTATTTGAATTATTGATCACAGAAATACATCTAAGAATGGACATATCTCATTTTTTACTAATTAAATGTACCTGCTATAGTTTCTTAGGAGATCGTTCGTCCTTCCTCAAGGACGATTGGGAGAGAAAAAAACGTAGCTCTAGACAAACGCGAGAAATTGCCAAATAATGTTTCTTTTAACGTTATCTTCCAGGTAGCCGCCAATTTAGGACTGGGATGGCCTAAGTTGGCGGCGGACCATGATATTCCCATGGTCCCGTAAAACCCAAGAGTCTCTTTTGGGAGGGAAAAGGAAAGAAGGAACTTCTCTTCTGGCAACTCTTCCTGTTTGTGTGCTAACGTTGAACTGCTCTGCCCAGTTGACTTTCATAGCCAATTCAGATATTAGTTTTCGCTCTCTATCTCTCTCTCACCTGTAAATTTTCTGGAACTGTGCCATCTTTCTCAAAGGCTGAAGCTTTTTCAGCCATGGCCATGGCCACGGCCTCGCTCTCTCTCCGAAGAAACTCGGGGAAGCTCCATTCTTTCCTCTTCTTTTGTTCCTTCTCGCTCTGTTTGTCTGTGACAGCAACCGACACACTCTTGCCTGGTCAGGACATCAGTGGCAACAAGACCTTAATATCGCCAAACCAAGTGTTCGAGCTCGGATTCTTCAAGACCGGGGGTTCCTCGTCCGCCAACTACTACCTGGGCATTTGGTTCCGGGACGACCCGTACCAGAAACCCATCTGGGCCGCCAACAGAGGGTCCCCGATTCCGGATTCCTCGGGCTTTCTCGCCATCAGGGACGATGGGAATTTGGTGGTCAACGACAGGAGGCAGATTCCGATGTTGGTCAATCCTGAGATGCTTGCCACTAGTAACAGCACGCGTTCCAGGCTTCTTGATTCTGGCAATTTCGTTCTTGTGGAGGGAGAGAGCGAGAGCGTTGTCTGGGAGAGCTTCCTTTATCCGTGTGACACGTTGTTGCCTGGGATGAAACTTGGGTGGTTCAATTTAGGAACAGACAAGTTGAAGGATCGATACCTGGTCTCGTGGCAGACCCCATCTGTTCCTTCCACCGGTTCTTTTGCTTTCGGCCTGAGTAAGAATAACCATACCGAGCTCCAGGTGTGGCACTACCAGGTCTCCCGGGAGATCGGGTATTGGGACGGCCACGGATTCAGGTTCCTCTATAATAGCTCTCTCGATGACTACAATTTTAGTTATGTGATCGGCAGGGATGAGATATATTTTACTTTCGCTAATAGGAGGAATGATAGCATCTCCTGGTTTGTGTTGACGCCTTCAGGGGAAATTCAAGCTTTCACTATGATCGGGAAGAAGATATCGATGGTGTATACTCCAATTTGCGAGAATACTTCCTCTTCCGGTGCGGCTGACTGCTTTATCGAGAAGCCATTGTCTTGCCCCGACGGGAATAACTTTTCTAAGATAGATGGGGCGCCGAATCCAAACGTGTTCAATGAATCAGATGGTTTGGGTATTAGCGACTGCGACATCATGTGCAGAAGCAATTGCTCTTGCGCTGGTTTTGCTTCTTACCGTGATGACGGGACTGGATGCGTGTTTTATTATGAGGACACTAGCTCTATCTTAGACAAAATTGGCCAAGGGAATGTTACTATATTTATCCGCGGGAATGCTACCAAAACTGCTGACCAGAATCCTAGATCAGGTAGGCCTCATCTTAGTCCTTGGAATAGTGTTGAATCTCAAAGTCGAGTCAAGAAGCAACAGATAATTCTGACCCATAATTTTCAATTTGCCTGGCTGAAGTTGATTTTAATGTTTGCATATTGGCATTAATGTTTCTCGTATATGCATCGTTAAGCGTTCATCTTTCTGTTTGAAGGATATTATAGCATACCCCCTTATTTGTTCATATCACTCCTGGTGCAGAAAAATGAGATGGTTCTATTTTCAGGTTCTGGGCACAAGATGCTGCTCTGGGTGATTGGAATCATTGCTGCGGTTATGTTGGTAATCTCTGTGGCAATGTTCATCTCAAGAAAGACATGTTCCACCTGTCTCGGTACTTATTAAGATTTAAGCCTGAACAAATTCATTAAGTAGTTGTCTTCTTAGCCTAAATAGTTTGTTTGATTCTCAAGTAGCAGCTTGGAAGGAGAATCGGACCAGCACGAATCAAAGTTTGGAGCTGTTTCTACAACAACTGGGTTCAGCACGAGGTCCCAGAAACAGCACCAGTAGACTCAATTCTGTCAGAAAGAGGGATCACGAGCTCCCGATTCTCAGTTTCTCATGTGTCACAACATCTACAAATAATTTCTCCCCCGCGAATGAACTTGGAGAGGGTGGTTTTGGGCCTGTTTACAAGGTAGTTTGCCCACCAAAGAACAATGGTTTTTCTTTTGTTTTTGGTTCATTTTGTCTCTCTTCATTAGAAGCAGAGTTGCGAAGTCCTGACTCTCCTTATGATGGGAAGCTTGATTCTCCAACATTCCTTGAAAAACTTTTGCAGGGCATGTTGCTGGGGCATGAATTTGCAGTAAAAAGACTTTCTAGGAAATCCGGACAAGGAATAGAGGAGTTCAAAAATGAGGTTCAATTAATATCCAAGCTTCAACACAGGAATCTCGTTAAGTTGTTGGGCTGTTGCATAGAAAGGGAGGAAAAGATTTTGATCTACGAGTACATGGCGAACAAAAGCTTGGATTCCTTTCTTTTCAGTATGTGACCAGATCTTGGCATTGCCTTTATCGCTTTATAGTCCCACATTCACTTTTTTGGTCACTCATGAGATAAATTACAGATCGTAACAAGAAGCAACTGCTGGACTGGAGGAGAAGAGTTTCTATAATTGAAGGGATAGCTCAAGGGCTTCTTTACTTACACAAGTATTCTAGGTTAAGGATCATACATCGAGATTTGAAAACCAGCAACATATTGCTAGATGATGACATGAACCCAAAAATATCAGATTTCGGGATGGCAAGAATTTTTGGGGAGAATGAAGCAAGGGCAAGGACGAATAAAGTTGTCGGAACCTAGTAAGTGTCTTGCATACGCATGTAAAATTTGATGCCACATGTTTTCTGACCTTTTTTTTTCCTTTGCAAGCAGCGGCTATATGTCTCCAGAGTATGCTGTACATGGGCTTTTCTCTACGAAGTCTGATATATTCAGCTTTGGTGTCATCATGCTTGAAATCGTTAGTGGCCAAAGAAACACAACTTTCGTCAGTCTAGATCACTCTCTAAACCTGCTTGGATATGTAAGTGATTGCAATCTTCTTATAGGTCTCTTATCCAAATCTCCTATTACTTAGCTTCCTGAGCGAAGAACTGAACTAGTCCTTAAAAACTGTCTGGAAATAGGCTTGGGAGCTCTGGAGTAGCGGCCGAGGCATAGAGTTGATTGATCCAGTGGTGGCTGACACATTATCGATTGGCAAATTGTTGCTATGCCTCCACATAGCTTTGCTGTGCGTGCAAGAACGCCCTGAAGATAGACCCTCGACGTCAGATGTTGTTACTGTATTAAGCAACGAAAATGCGGATCTGCCCCCACCAAAGAAGCCAGCGTTCTCGGCCCATATTGATTATTCTATTTTACTTCATCAGCAAGATTGTTCAACTAATGATATAAGCTATTCTGTTATAGAAGCTAGATAGCAACTGTAGATACCACGTCAATATGTCCTACAGCTATTATAGTCTATTCATTTGTGAATATTCAGCCAAGAATTCCCATGTAAAGTGAGATTAGATCATTCATTTAAGTATCTCAGCTAAAATTTTCTGAGGAGTCTTTTATCTGCCAGATAAAGACAGGATCCTGATTATTTTGCATAGTGATCCTGAATTTCATTAGCTTTTTCTCGGCCTCATAGTGGATGAGTTATTCCTTCCGCCTTCAGAGATCATGAATTTGATCGAATAATCCATGAATTTGGGCTCAATATGCTAGTGATGTTCATTTTGCATAGACGCAAACTGGATCCTAAATCTTTAAGGAGTGAATCACAAAATAGTTAAATTAAAAAGAGTCGAGCCTCTAATGAGCATGTACTATGCTATAGTGATTGTGGAATATCTTCAGTCAATCACTTGGAGGAAAATCTAAACGTTTTCTGGAAGGAATAATTTCTCATAGACGGTTGGTTTCCCAATTGTGGAAAGAAAAGTTAATTCGTTGATATTGTCTCAGACAATGATCTTGTTCTACTGATGCTGTGCCTGATTTTGGAACCCATTTCTACTGTAAAACTGAATTTTTGCTGATGAGCATTAGAGCTTCTCAGTTCTTTCAATGCAATAGCCTTGTATCGCTGATAAATACTGCTGCTGCTCCGCTTTGGTTCCTTACTTGCAGCTTTCATCCGGTGATCATTTCTTAAGTATCTGCTGCTCATCCCTGAGTTCTGATAACCGACTAAATCATAATACTATTATGAAATTTGATTACTTTTTCCACTTCTCATTTATCGGAATTAGAAGCTTTTCTCTCAAAAGGTGTACTCCCGTTCTTCCAAAAGATGCCAGCATTTTGCCACTATCAGGTCAATTTATCATGCTGAGCTTCAAATCTTGAAAAGCCATAGGATTTACATCTGAAATACGAGCTGCAATAGAAAAAACTGTAATAGGGCGAGCATTTCTGTTGATTCCCATGTAGATTGAATGATTGCGAACTTGTACTAGGTAAGAACTGTCAATTGTTTAACAACAGTGTTTTTGCGCAAGTTTGCCAATTGAGGTAAGTTCAAACAGTCCTAAAACTGCATTGAACTTGGATTAAGTACACTCAGCAGACAAGGAAGTAGTGGGCAAGTGGCAAGATTTGCAAGATTTCAAGGAACCTAGCAATGGAAGTTTTACTGAGAACGCAGCAGGAGAAAAAGAGGAGGATTTGCGGAGACACAGAGACTGGCAAAGTTAGAAACAACAGTTGATATATTCTTCTTTTACCTAGTCGTTGGTGGGATATTACTACACTTAGGCTGACGGTTTTCAGTATTTAGTTCTGGTTTTCCCTATAAGTTGCAATTTAAACCCTTTCAATGCAATCTTAGTTGAGGATACGTCAGTCTTCTTCAATCTATTAGCTCCAATTTGGGTAGTTTGGTTTTGGAAAGTATATTATATCGAGGGAGGAGGCAAGTCCTACCTCTTTTGGCTCGAAGTCAGATTGCTTCTAAAATTTGAAATTGCCTGAGGATCGACCTGATCATTCCTACAGATAACACCACGTTTGAGAAAGCTAAAATAATCCCCATGGTATTACCTGCTTACTTTTGGCGCTTTGGCAGCCGACCCAGTTTGGTATCACTTTACGTTGTATATATACCAGTGTTTTTGAATCATGTTGAGGATCAGCATAAGCCCTGCATAAGTTTTCAGAAGATTATTCTCTTTCTTTTGAAGGATGATTTCTTTAAGCGTGCGATGCGTAAGTTTCCGAAGAAGAGGCAGCTGTCGTTTTAGGGGTCGTTTGGCTTCTTCTACCTGAATTATGTGTGCATGCATACATTGAGCTTTTTGATCCTCCTCAAAAGACTACCATCCATTCTAATTGTAGATAATTACTTAAGCAGAAGCATGCTAATCAAGTTTACTTCTTCGAGAATGTAAAGGTCACAAAAAGTCTTGCCACCAAGTTCAGCGAACAGTGAAGGTGACGCCGACAATGAAAGGGGTGAATGCACTATATTTGACTGTTGTGCCTTAGAAACCAAGTTATTTTCAACCCGCGGTTGGCTCTATAATACACCACGAAGGTCTTTGTCTGACAACAATCCTTTGAGAAACCCACACTAGAATTCACAGCGTGAACTAGATGAGGAGTTTGTTCCTTCTACTGATCAACCACAGTGACAAAATGAAATGGAACATTAGCTTAAAGATGCTGCCTTCTAATCAAAAAAAAGAAAGAAATGAAAAAAAGAGCTGTGCTCCCGTTTTTCCTCCCCTCTCTGTGAATAATGAAACGAAATTTTGTGATCTAGAAACAGTTTGATTGCAGATAAATCCTACGTACGAAAAGAATTGCCTTACTACCTTGGTTCCATGACAGAATAGGTTACATCGTTCAATGAGCAACTTGCTGCTCTTGGCAACTGCAGTGCTTCTCGAGTGAAGAAACGCTGCCTGCTTTGGTGAAGGCAGTTTACACTCTCATTAGTTAGCATTGAGACAACATACGACATGTCTGGTCTGTCTTCTGGTTGCTCTTGTATGCACAGTAGCGCAATGTGTAAGACAGAGAGAATTCTCTTGCAGAAGATGGATCAGCTGATGCAGGGTCCATCAACTCAATGCCCCGACCAGAGGACCACAATTCCCAAGCCCTAAACAATCAACTTCTCTTGTCAGCTCCCGGATAATGTAATAAAAACATTAGGCTAATTATGCATGCAATTTGTAAATCCTGAGCAAAAAACTTACATATCCTAGTAGGTTTAGAGAACGATCCGAATGAGTGAAGGTTGTATTCTTTCTGCCACTAATGATCTCCAGCATGATCACTCCAAAGCTGAATACATCAGACTTAGTAGAGAAAAGGCCGTGAACAGCATACTACGGAGACATATAACCACTGCATTAGAACAGTTAATTAGCCATTCGGAGGAAATACATGAGGAGCCAATGTTTATTTTGTATCTTAAGATACTTACTATGTCCCGACTACCCTAGTGGTCTTGCCCGCACTTCATTTTCCCTGAAAATTCTCGCCAACCCAAAGTCTGAGATTTTCGGTTCATATCCTTATCCAACAAAATGTTACTCTTTTCAGATCACGGTGGATGATCTTCAATCTGGAATGTTGGTGCAGATAAAGAAGTCCTTGAGCTATCCTGGATTATTAGACACGCGTGTCTTCCACTCAGCAGTTGCTCTTCGTTAGGATCTGTACAGTTGTTCTGTTAAATCGCAAAGGGCAGTCGACATATGGCATCCACGAATCAAAAGAAGTTAGATCAGCACTGTACTGAAAAGAAACGAATCCAATCTTTGTTAGCCATGTACTCATAGATAAAGATATTTTCTTCTCTTTCAATGCAACAACGGCACTCTCACAAGGTTCCTGGTGTTGGAGCTTCGGAAATTAGCGGAACCTCATTTTGAACTCCTCAGCCCTTGTCTGGACTTACTAGAAAGTCGCTTCACTGCAATTTCATGCCCAACAAAATACCATGCAATCAAACACCTGTTCCATTTAGTGTAATGATATTGCATGTTGGATACTGCAACCACATCATCTTAATTCAAGGTTTTTTTTCTCGAAAAGAAGGATGAAAAACAATGAGATGAAAAAGAACTGCCATCGATTCATGATTGACGATAAACCTTATAAACAGGCCCAAAACCACCCTCGCCGAGCTCATTGGAAGGAGAAAAATCATCCGTGGCTGCTGACACACAAGAAAAGCTGAGAATTGGCAGCCATGATCTCTCTTTCTGACAGAGTTGAGTTTTACCAGAGAGGCTGTCTCGAGATTTCGCTGAGTCATCAGTAACCATTTGGGTCAGGAACACTCCAGGTTCTTTTGCATTTGTTTCTTCCTCATGCCATGCTGCTCCCAGGGAATCAAGCAACACAGTGAGAAATGACGGTCAAAAAAAGAAAAAGAAAAAGAAAAAGAAAAAGAAAAAAGAAAAGAGCCAATTTGCTTTAGCTTGTGAGTAGATTCAGTACCCAGGCAGGTGTGACTTTTCCATCTTGAGATAACGCCAAAAAGCTGAAACGATGGATACAACTAGGGAATGGTTATTATCAGCCAGAGCAGCTCCGTTTCCCAATGACCTGAAAAGGAATTGAATCATCAAATGTTCAAAGCGATGCCATATACATCATAGTAAGTTGAAGTCACTTTTTTTGCCAAAGGTTGGTTTTGTTACTAGTTGGCGGATCAAGCTAGTCATAGATTTTAATGTATGATAGATATGTGTAACTAATGGAGGCAAAAAAATAGGGGTATGTCCAGCATCAATTTCTACAAGTTCATTCTACTAATTTTAGGCCTAACCTAACAATAACGTGCAGGTTAATGAGCTTGTAGTTCTTTGTCCTTACGAGGTTAATACGTATCTTGAAGTTCAGCATAAAGCAGAAGAATCGTCCAGATTAACATCATGCAATAAGTTACAGATCCTTACCACTAGTCATCCGAAACTGGAGAGCCGTTTTCGGTGTATTCCCCGTGGACAACATGGTGGTATTTCCTCGCCATTTTCATCCACAGTGAATGTACATCTCCATAGTAAAAATTGACATCACTACCGCATCAGATAAGAAGCAAAAAGCAGTGCAGGAGAATTACCCTGGCATATATTCTGCACAGTACTAATTGGCCCAGATTATCAGATTAATCGAAAGCACTAGGATTTGGCATGGAAACCTTACTATCCTTGAGAAGTTTTCCCAACTGCACAAAATGGTGGCTTCTCGATATAGCAGTCGGACAACAATATTTTTTAGAGGAAGGATTGCACAAATCAGACTATAAGTAACGAAATTTCCTTGCAATCAGCCTGAAAACCTTAATTTCTCCTGATGGGCCAGTTCGAACAGGACCAACTATTTTTTTCTAGTAGTAAAGTTAAGTAAATCCTCAGTAGCGCTAGATAGGAAAGTGAAATTGTAATCTTCGAGCGAGCTGTTAACACAGCGAACTGAATCTCCTGACCGTCATAATACCCAATGAGTCTCGATAACCTCGTCGCGGTGCGACACCCTGAGTTGGGTCTTGTTGTGTCTGAACAGGAGCAAGGTCGAAAGAACCGGAGGCTGGAAACAGATTGGAGCTCTGCCACGAACAAAGATATTGCCCTGATCGACCTTATCTGTGCCTCATATCGAGAAACCTAGTTTCATCGCAGGCAGGAATGTGTCTGATGGATAATACAAGCTTCCCACGACAGTGCGCCCTCCTTCCACAACGGACAAAATTGCAGAATCGGGAGTATGTGGGCATTGGTGTTATTACTAGTAGCCAATCATCATAGCGATTACACTTAAGAACTGTCTGTTCATCCTATCGGGAAAATCACCAAGTTTCCATTCTATACTGATGGACACGAGACATAGGAAGATCAGAAGCGGGTTGTCTCGAGTGCGACCCGATCAGTTTCTTGTAAGGATCATACTTGAAACCAGAGTGGCCAAGTAGTATTTGCTGAGGAAGACCCACAGGCATAAAGGAATCATAGTCAAACACCTCATGTAGATGACACTAAAGTCTTGGTGGCTGGTCAAGGTCCTGACCAGCGACAAGAATATTGAGCCTCAGACAGCCCAAACAAACAGCTAATGAGGATAGAAGAGTGCAGGCATTGCTAATTCTTTGAAAGGGAAGAGGAAGTTGTGGTGCGCCATTGAAGAGAACTCTAATTCTCTGAGAAGTCGGGTTGGTGGTTAAGTTTCGTAAATTGGAATGTATCATTTGCACTGTCTCTGCAAGGGGTGTGTCTTGTGGGGCGGGGGGGGGGGGGGGGGGGGGGGGGGGGAGGGATGAGGGAGGGAGAGAGGAGAGAGAAACGGAGTTGAAGAGTTCAAAGTATAATGGTTCAAACAGCATTGCCATTCCCCAAGTGTTGAAAAAACCAAGGTCACTATGAATGCAAAGACCGCATTAAGGAACAGTCAGCTCAAAGCCATCGTCCATTTGAAAGAAACCAAATATCATCGCAATTCCAATTGGAAAAATCTATGCTCTCTTTGTGGACCACAAGCATGGCTGAAGAAGAGGGGGTCCACATGCGTGTGCTTCGCCGGAGAAGAAAAATGAATCTTTTTAATTGGTGAAATACATACTTTTTTTTTTGGGGGGGATTATGATAACTTTGAATTACGAAAATTAACTTCACTTATCATTAACAACCTTAAATTTGGGCATCGACTGCCGCCTCCACAGAGGCCGTCGCCTCCTGGACCACCGACAAAGATGGTAGGAGAGTGCTTTTGTAAATCTTGATTTCTCCAAAAGAGCACACACGGAACCTGATGGTCCCTAGAGCTTAATTTGTTCCATCAGAAGGAGAGAGAGTATCACTATTCCTTGTTATTGAATGTAGTGAGTTTGAATCGAGAGCGATGGCAATGCTTTTCACATTGCCTTGTTCCATTTATGAGATTAAGATGGTGCAAAGTACGTGCAACGAGTTCGGCAAACAGAAGGTTGAAGCGAAGAAGAAGAAGTGGATTAGCCATGGCCATGGCTTGTTTTGCTCAGAAACCAGCCTGTTTCCACACCCTGGCTGGCTTCTAAGACACTGTAAAGGTCCATGCCAGACGAACAATTCTTCATAGGACCCCAGTTTTAGTTTCAGAGCCGTAAAATGCGTAGCGATCTGCCTAACGAGGGCAGGAAGGGTCCCCAAGGCATGAGGACCTTGAACAAGCGTAGCATGTGCCTAGTAGGCTTTAGGATCGGACAAAAAGGGGCAGAATGAAAAGAATTTATGAACGATTATGGAATATATATGTGAAAACTTAGAATAACTTAATGATGTGATGCGTTTTTGACATAAGAATAATGCTTAACTTTGGAACTCAAAGGTTAGCGTGCTCAAGGGAGGAGGATGGGTGACCTCTTGAGAAAAGTGCCATATATTACGCCAAATGACAAAACTGTACAGCTTGTCATGGAAAGCAAGCAGAAAAAATACCTCGAGTTAGGTTTAAATCCAAATGAATTAGGACGTTGTTCTTAATACTGATTAACCGCACCGGGAGACAATCGGAACAGAACAAACAATTGGAACAATAGCTGAACAATTTTGCTCCGAAACAGTTCAATGGCACGATGTACAACAAGAATAGTATTCCACCCGACTGCTACTCCCGTCCACCTCAGAACAGGTGATCTCCGTTGCTGCCGAGCAATCTTGCTGCTCTTGTGAACCACAATACTCTGAATGTGAAAGAAAAACGCTGGCTATTTGGAGTGCCGGCAGATTGGAACTCCCATTACTTAGCCATTGAAACAACATCCGGACATGTTTGCGTCTATCTCTCGGTCCGCTTCTTCTAGGCATACAAAAGCGCAATGTTGTAGTCAATGAAAAGAAGAACGAAAAACTCCTTCTGACGCCCGTCATAAAAGAATATCTTAACTTTTGTGACCGAGAAGTGCAACAAGGTTGGTCACATGCTTATTTCCTGGGTAGACCGAAGTAGGCAAAATGGTCAGCTAGAAGAACAATTTTCTTTCTCTTTGAGTTATCACGGAATTCATGATGAAAAAGGGCTGTAGTTGATTTATACAGGATAAGGGAAAGGACTTTAAAGTGGCAGTGCCTGGCCAAATCAGAATTCGTCCCGAACAGTTCCACATTCTAGTACAAAGTCATCATTGAAAAATAAATCACACCAATGAAAATGTCAGACTAATCGTCAACCACCTGATCCCTCGTGAAACTGCAAAGAAAACCATATTCGCACGCCAAAAGTCTTGGCTTCTGATTAGTTTTCACAGTCTCCTGACTAGTTTTCCTTGGCAAAATGTATCAGCTGGATTAATCAAGCTGCTCAAACAGTGCACTCCCTTCCACCAAGAACGAAATAGTACTAGACCGATTCTGGTATTGCGTGTGGACTCTTCAAAGAAGTCAGTTAGGCAAGCCCTTCCTTCTAGCGCACGATATGCCTTGCGGGGACTCTGCAAGAAGTTGATCTTTTGACGCGTTATAAACGGGCTTCTCATGCATAGATATCTCCCTGCCAGTTGGTTGTGGTTTTTTTTTTCCTTTACTGGAGAAGGCGCCGTTCTTTCTCTGAGGCCGTGGGTGGTCGTTTTGTGGGTGGGAGTACGCTAGGCGCGGGTGCTGATAGCCAAGGCCTTCGTGCTCCGTCCATGTCACCAAAGGAAGATAAAGTCTTTGAAGCGCGTTCCTAATCGAGCGCTTGACATGAAATCTTCTTCACAGGATTACACCAAGAATGCCAGTGTTGAAGCCGATTAAAATCTTTACGTGTGATTAGATTTGTATAGTTCTTTCATAGATTGAGAGATTATTTCTGTGTGAAAAATTAGGGCTACAAAAACATGTGCTGGGTTATGGGATGTAATCGCGACTAGACCAACACTGAGAGTGCTTTGAATGACGTCAAAGGGTGTACTTGTAATCTACCGCCTGTAGCGCAGCTATTTTATAGTGAAATTACGTCTGGTATCTCTCTCGTTAATACGTAGGTCTGTACGATCGTTCATGTATATCTAGATCACCTACTTTATTATCTTTGTTGTGTCTACTCTTATTGATTCACGATTAGCTCGCGGTAGTTGCAAAGGACTATACATGGAGACAAAAAGAAGTTCTAATACTTTGTGCCAAATTGAAAGGCTGAACAAAGCAACTCAGCGACTACCGTACAAACAGTGCAACAGGAAACATCAAACCTATAGGCATTAGAGAAGCCTGGAGGCCGTTATAGCAAATACACTGGGAGATGAGACCAATAAGGAATGTGTTAAGTAGGCGAGATAAAAAACGCGAAGTATTTCATGTAACTTAACAGTGCCAACAAAACAACGGAACGACAAAGCATTAAAACTCCTGATGCATGGCGAATGCAATTCTTAAATAATGTGATAAAAAGTCATCTCGTAACAAGACATCGTGATTTAAGGCCATCAATTGACCTCTATTAAAAGAATCAAAGAAAGCGACATAAATTGTGGCTTGTAGGCGCTCAGAATACTTGTCCCGCAAAAAGGAAAACAGATTATTTAGAGAAAACGTAAGAACCTGAAGGTAGAAGAACTTAAAAAAAAAAAACAGAACTTAACAACTAACGATCAGTAAAGGAGATAGAACAGAGAGCATTTAAATCGATACCGTATGGATTTCTGTTGATTATTGCATAACGAGATGATGAGTGTTTAGTACACTTGCAATAATCTGTACAAACAAATTCAGTCTACAAGTATTGTAACTAAATATGGAAGAGATATAGTGTGAGAGGATAACATAAACTTCATTCTCAACAGACCTTCGGAACTATTCTCAATAC
>JAGVVM010020705.1:0-21356 GCA_019149425.1 Psidium friedrichsthalianum | reverse complement strand
GACAACCACCGTCGAAAGGATGTTTCGGCCAGCTCCGACGGCTATTTTCTGCGATTCAGGTGGCGTTGGAATCGTCTGGAAGAGAGGAAGAGAATGGCGGTGGTTTGAAGGCAAACGGAGCTCTGAGGTGAAAGTTATGGCCGTCGGAAGGTGCTGGGGTCGGGGCTCCGCGCCGGTAACAGAACAGGGAGGTTCAAGCGGTTGGACGGGGAGCTTCCGGCGGTTTCTCGGTGCGATTCAGGTGGCTATGGATTCGTATGGAAGAGAGGAAGAGAATAGAGGTGATTTGAAGGCAAACGGAGCTCTGAGGTGAAAGTTATGGCCGTCGGAAGGAGAGGTGCGCAGGGAGGCTGGCGGATTCTCTGGTCGCCGAGAGAGAGTAGAGAGAAAGAGAGAGTGAGGCTTGAGTGTTGTATCCTATTGAGGGTTCAAATGACATAAAGAATGAGAGAATTAGAGCTAATGGGGGGTAGTGGGCGTGAGTGGAGAGAGAGAGATATAGTGGATGGTTAAAATAAGAGGAAAAATGAGGGAGAGAGAATATGTGGTTACATGCATAGGTTAAGAGGGAATTTTGTGCTTTCTCATGCACATTGAAACTTGGATGTTTTATTTTAACTTAGGGTTTATAATAGTGGTCTTGGATTGACTAAAATGTGGCACTTGTCACAATAGGTGGAATCTCCATTTTCGAGGAAAATTCGACTGACAGACGTTTCCTCGGTGTTTCTATTTCCTCAAGATACGAGCCGTTGGGACCGGGAACCTCTCTATTGAACTCGACGTGATTCTCGAGCTAGACTGAACTAAAATTCAACTCACCTAGGAAATGCTAGGAATTACTCAGTCTATGATCCGGAGAACTTCGAACGGTCCAGAGGCATTTTGGTAATTTTCTATCCTTGTCTCGGTTTCCAATTGAATTTCCTCGAAGGTAACACCGTCCAATTCTCATTGTAACTTTTCTGGAAAAGTTCGATTGTCCAATTTAGGAATTCTATTTCGTGGCCACTTCCATTGATTTACAACTTTAGCAAATGCTCAGACTAACGGGCGGCTTTAAGGAGATACGGGTATCGACCTATCAGGGTCCACGTACTTTAAGTTCCTTGGTAGCCATTCCCCCTTGGTCAGTAATCCCGAGTTGATCAGGCTCGAGTGAGATTCATCTAAAGCGAAATAATGAAATACGTCCATTCTCATTAAATTCCCAAAATGGGTCGAAGATTCAGACTGTTACATTCTGAATCCACGCTTAAATTTTAAAAGAGGCATCCTCCTAGTAATCTTCATCTATGCTCAGAAGAGAGTCTTAAAGCATACACGATCGCTTAGAGAAATTCAAAGAGGAGGAAGAGTAGCAAATCTTGAGGGACCAGTAATCAGTCAAAGATGTCTCAACCCAACACATTTGAGGGCTATCGTCACTTGCTAAATATGGGAGATGAAGAGTTCGAGATCATGTTCGAAACTAAGACCATGGAACCTAGCCCTTTCGCCAGCGACGTCCAAGATCTCAACAAAGATAAGGACAACAACAACAAAGTTCAAAGGAAGCGTTACCGTCGCCACACCAAGCATCAAATTCAAAAGCTTGAAGATTTCTTCACGAAGTGCCCTATCCCAAATAATAGACAAAGAATAGAACTAAGCCAAGAGTTAAGGCTGGAACTTTCCCAAGTCAAGTTTTGGTTTCAAAATAGGCGAACCCGAGTAAAGACTCGACATGAGCACCATGAAGTCGAGTTTCTAAGAGCTGAAAATGAAAAACTCCGAGTAAAGAACATGAGGTATAAGGAAGCTTTTGACACCGCCACCTGCCCTAATTGCAGTAACCATCTCACCCTCGACGAAAGGCAATATATGAGGATCGAAAATGCCCGTTTGAGAGGGGAGTTAGATCAGTTCCGTAAAATCAAATTTTATTAGAGGAATATACGAGAAGACCGATCCTATGGGGTCAGTATTGATGCCTCCCGAGTTTGAAGGGATGTATCACCACCAAGCAAGTAGCATTGATAATGAGCTTGCCGCCATGATCAACTAGTTCGATGTTGATGAAGCCCTGAGGTTATAATGTGCATATGGAGCCTGTGCTTTGAAGCCAGTGATCACAGGTCCTTCAACATTGCCAATACATACCTAATTCGGAATGAAGTTAACTGATCATTGGAGAGCCTACGAAGGAAGTAGAACTGATCCTGAATGCATATGTTTCATTCCCTTGCGTGGGATATTTTCTGCTTTTATAGATGACTAGAAGTAATCCAATAGCAAAAAGTAATGGTTTTCCTTTCTCCTCTTAAATACTCGGATCCTTTGCTGCACTTAACTTGGGACAAAATTAATTGCAACTAAAAGTCTGCGTAAACTCGAAGGGTAACTTCGTATTGTTTCAATTTACCCTCAATTGCTCCAGTTTTAAATTAAATCCCTTCTATTCTCAGGAATTTGCAAACTATTCTGAGAGCATAATCATACCCAAATACGAGATTCTTTTGTTGAACAAAACTTGGGGGCAAATCAAGTTGCGGATATGGCCACTGGATGAATAACTTCAAACAAAGAAATTGCAAGTAAAAAGCCCAAGCGAGATCAAAGATGGGTAATTTTGTATAATTCCAATTTACCCATAATCATCTCGAGTTCTGAATAAATTTATTCCATCCTTAATAGAGATTGTAAATCACCTTAAAAAGCACCGTGACGTGAAATTGCCCATGCAATGCAACAAGATCACGTCATCTCAAGGATTAACCTTTAAAAGAGAGCCCCCATAGACGGCTATGGGCTCGTGGGCCTGATGGCATAGGGGATGACAGTGGTCCAAAACAGTCCGAGTTCGATCCCCAAGGTTGGGAAATGTTGTAAATATTGTAAATGAATAATACAATGTTTTGCACCTTTCTTTTTGCAGAAAGAAACAAGAATACCAGATGAACGAAATCGAAGTCAATACTTTGCCACAACCTTGGCCCAAATGGTGAAGTGTCCAACGGAAGTCGAGAGAAACTCAACCCAGCAAAGCTAGTAAAGGGGTTGTGCAAGGCATTCAAGATGAAGGGTAAACCAGTATCGTTTTCAGTTTATCCCTTCTAATACTGGCTAACACGTCTCCTTTCCTTTTGACAGGAAATATTTACACTAACATTTAACATGTCGAAGGAGACAATCCTAAGGGACAAAATTATGATCATCTGATGAGATCCATTCTGATGAAAATGGGGGCAAATTGATGGCAAATTCTAAATTGAAAAGGAGAGTATGTCTTCTTTAACTCATTTGGTTTCAAAGATAACATTTCTGCTTTTTTTTCTTGCAGAGACATTCGACCGACGACCATGACGGTTGTCAACATTAAACAAGCCCAAATGCTCCTTCACCCATACATTTCATTGTGCAAGAGTAAAGTCAAAAACAAGCCACTCCTCGATTTAAGGAGTAGATTCCCAATTTGCTCGATCCACCCACATGTCCAGGGGCAATTCAAATTCTTCCATTTTGAGAATTTTCTTTCATACTTGCACATTCTGTAAACACGTGTGATGCTAAAAACTGCTACATCTACATTGTGTTTACACATTCCATTATTTATGCATGGCTGTTTTGCATGTTTAATTTGTCAATTCTAACTTGGAGCATAAACTGCACGTGATGCATCGAATGTGTAGAATGGAGCATGATAGGATGATGAAAGGCAAACCATTTCCATACACGTCCTACATTTTAATCCACAGTGAGTCGTGTGCTAAATAGGTTCCGCATTCCCCAAGGCAATGGGTTTTTTCGCAAATAGTACGATAGCCGAAGGGAATGAGGTGATCATTTCTAATCACTATCGGTTACCATTAACAACCCATTTGAGCGGCAGTTTTATTTCGTAACCCTCGTCAAGAACCACCCCACATCAGGGCCAAATGGAGGTAGTTCCAACAGAAACAAGAGGTAAATGGTTAGAAATTTTCTTGCTTGGACTAACATCAATTTTCGAGTATTTCTTTGCTTTCAACCTCGTACGATAATTCAAATGCCTTAGGACGACGAAAAGCATTCGTTTCTTTATTTGATACGCTTTTATCCTTTGCATCGCCCAATTAAGCCTGCATATTCGTTTATTAAAACCCCGTTGGTGATCATTGCTCACTCCAAGATGAAGATGGCGCCACCTCAAAACAGAAAAAACTCAGAAGAAGTAGGTATATATAGAGTTCCTGAGTTAACTCTTCAAGTGTGCTAGATCTTTGATATGCATATATATATACGGCACAATCTTTGGAAATTCTTTTTTCGAGCCAGTCCCAGGCATGGAAAAGCAAAACGCCAGTCAAAAACAAGGTCAATACCCATTCAAATCAATGTTCATTTTTTAATACCTTTGAATTTTACATGTACATTTTGTAAACTCAGTGAAAACATATTTTCTCCTTTTGTAAATCCCCAATATGATCTAGTTGTAAAAGAAAACTCTTCGCCGTTCGAGAGTGACGTCGGTGTCAGCAGAAGTTTACACCGTTCGGGAGCGACGACGGTGTCAATAGAAGTTGATACCATTTTCATACAACAATAGTGTTCTTTGAAGACACTTTCAGAAGACTAAGAACAGCGATAAATCTCCAAAGATCACTAACGTCTCTTCCATTGGAATTCACATCGTCCTCGAGGAGCGATATCAGCGAAAGTTCACACCTTCCTTATACAATGACGGTGTTCTTTGAGGACTATTCTAGAGGGTCGAGACTGGTGATAAAGATGTAATGATCACCAATGTCAAACCCACCTCATATATTTTCTAGGCCAAAATAAGCCTTTTACTTTCTTGGTCCCTAGTCCTAACCTACGTTACAATATGTGAAAATCTTTTCTGATTAAGACGCTTACGTAAAATTGAATGATTTTAAGCATCGCTCGAAAAGGTACGAGCAAGATTATTTCTCTCTCATTTTTGCAGGGTTCTTGACTTGTAAACCCAAGGCAAATGATGAAGACTTTTTTGTCAATGGTCTTGGCTCAAAAGAGTCCCCTTTGGTAAGCCTTTGACCCAGTTTACATTATGGTCCTAATCAAGACCTCCAGATCGGTTTGATCGTACCAATTGCGAGATTACTTAGACTCTTGCTAAATGCGATGATGGTAAGATTGAGTGATTTCTTTTTAATCCTGCAATCAGGATGAATAGCCTTTCTCGAGAGTAAGAGAAAGCCCTTTCGAACTGAATCCCCCATTCAGATTACATTCGAGGTGTTCATACTATGATAACATCCTTGAATAGAATTAGTAATGCAAACTTAACATAATAGTTATACATGATCCACATTTTGATTGATTGCATAATGAGTTATTACACAGAGTGCTTCTAATCATTGCAAACTTAGCTAAATAGTTTTGCATGAACCGATGAACTCATTGATGAAAATGCTTGTACATGTTCCTCTGACATTGCCTGATAGGTAACATGTTCCTGATATTCGAGTTACCTACCAAGGTCTCAAAATTCATTCAGCGATTATTGAATGAACAAGCCTAGTTGTCGAGAAACTACCAGGCGTTTCTTCCAAATCCTTAGGTAAGTATATCTTCAACCCAAACCTTTCAAGAGAATGAATTCTGACGATTGTCAAGGCGCTCAAATCAATTGCGGCACATACAGGTATCCACCTTCTTTAATGAAGCATGATTCGTCTCAAAAATAAAAATGTTCGAGATATTTTGATCTTTGTCTCTTTGGCTTATTCCTAAAGTAACAGGAGGATATAAATCAGGTTTAAGCTTCTACAGGATTCTTGATCTGCCAAGATCCCAGAATGGCACCCTTCATGGTAAAATAATTTGGGTTTGAGCTTCTGCAGGATTTATGATCTCCCCGGATCTCAGAATGACACCCAAAAATTACTTTCTTCAGTCGATACCTCCTCTATCTACTGGAAAAAGGTGACATTTAGGTAATTCTCGATAGATTTCCACATCGAGTAAACCGTTTCCAAAGTCCTTTCTATAGGCACAAAGTCCTTCCTATAAGTACAAAGTCCTTCTTACAGGCATTCCTTCTGTAGATTCCCACATTGGGTGAACCGTTTTCAAAATCCTTTTTACAGGTACAAAGTCCTTTTTACAGGCACAAAAAGTCCTTTCTACAGACACAAAGTCCTTCTTACAACATTTTCTTCGGTGAACCTGACATCTGGTAAATTGCTCAGTAGAATTCTTTCATCAGGAATCTGCCATTGAGTGGCCTATCATACGGATCAAATCTCAATCAATTTTAATAATTAGGATCCATTAATTAGTAATTCTATCATGGTACGATCCACCATACGGGTCAAAATGCAGGCGAATCCTCTAAATAAGATAGATCGCCACTAGAGTCCTTACATTAGGAACTCTGCCATGGTTGACCTACCATACAGGTTAAAGCTTAACCTCCCTAAAGTATCCTTAGAATGAATCTTTAGGTGCTTATTTAAAGAGCATTCATGTTAGGCAACGGCCTTATGATGGGCAAGTAAGTGCTAGGTAAGTTCTGCTTTCTATCTCTCCCTCACTTCGTAAGAACCTCCTCAAGCCCGGTCTGGATCAGAGCTTACACAGAGAGGTATTAGAGATCAAATGTCACAACTCTTTTTATTTCCCTAGATTGAGTCGATTAGGATTCAGATGTTATCTTATCTTTGAAAGGAACCTCTACCGAGTTTCCTTTCAAAGAGGGGCAGTTGTTAACACTTGATTTTCAATCACCTTTTCTCTTTAAAAAATTAATAGAAAGTACATAAAAATTTATAAAATTACAAAATCAACTTTCGCAGCTTTAGCCAAGTCTAAAGAACCAATTTTGAACAAAAAGTGATTTTTCATTTTTTCGTATTTTTTAATATTTTTCGAAAAATACAAAAATACTTGAAAATTCAGGAATAATAACACTTGAGGCCACAAAAATACACAAAAAAAGTCAATATCTTTCTTTTAAGTCCTTTTTCAAGTTGCCCATCATAAATTCAAAAAATACAATTCGGGGTCATGTGTTCCTTCACGAGCATAATCTTGAATTAGGACTAAAAAGATCAATTTGAGTCATTTTATTTTTAATTTTCACTTTTAGGAGTTTTGACATTGTCTTTTAATAGTCCAAATTTTCATCTTAGCCCGATTGTATCTAGAATGACTCAATTTTGCAAAAGGGCCTTAGTTGAATTTTGCATTTTTTTAGCGGCAAGAAATGAGCTTAAATTTTACAAGCAATTGAATTAGACATGAGGTGAATTTTGACCAAGCATAGGGGAGGTGTTTCGAAAATTGTGTGGAGATTTGGACTTAAAGAAATATTTCTCTAGGGACTGAATTGCAAATACTTAAAATCTTAGGGATTAGTGTGCAAATACCTAACATTTGAGGAATTATTTTGTAAATAAAGAAAAGTTAGTGAAGAAATTAGAATAGAGAAGGAAAGATGGAGAAGAAAAGATGGAGAAGAGGAAATAGAGAAGAATAGATTAAGAAAATAATATGGGAATAAAAAAAGGAAAATGGAGATAAAGAAGAGTTAGTGGAGAAATTGGAATGGGAGATAGATAAGTGGGCTATAAAAGGAGGAAAAAAGGGAGCTTGGAGGAGAAGATTTTTTGGGGAGAAAATTTTGAATGTTTGAGAGGGTTTTGGGAGATTGAAGAAAAATTAGAGAGAAAGAAAAAAATAAAAAGAGAGAGAGGATTCTTTTCCAAAAGAGAATCTCAAAGATGGTGGGAGTTTAAATCTAGGTGTTACCATCATCAATTTATCTACCGATCAACACAAGTCACGAGTCCATCCCCGTCGTTCAAGCCGCAATCTTGATCCACAACATGATACGAGGTTTGAATTCGGCAATCAAATCCGTCAAATCAGGTAACGATCCTATGTTTTAAAATCTTCGAGAATATCATTACCTAAATAGATTGATTTAAATTTCAATTATTCCGTGTCATATTCATATGTCTTCATATCCACATGTCGCATTCGTATTGCAATTTTCTACATTTTTGCTTAAAAGATCCAAATCCCAGATTGCGGTAGGCTTTGCCCCCTACTTGGAGGTGTAAAGATCTCATGTATTCCATCTCTTATATTTTGATTTCTTTATTCTCAAACCTGAGAATTGGTGAGCGGAGCCACCTGCTGGAGGTTCTTTATTTACTGCTTTATGTACTCTATTTTCTACAGTTTAATTTTCGTATTATTAAACCCCAGAATTGGTGAGCGGAGCCATATGCTGGACGTTCTTTATTTATTGCTTTATGTATTCTATTTTATGCAGTTTAATTTCTATATTATCAAATCCCAAAATTGGTGGGCCGAGCCACTTGCTGGAGGTTCTTTATTTACTAATTTCTGTATTCTATTTTCTGCAGTTTAATTTTCGTATTATCAAACACCAAAATTGGTGGACCGAGCCACCTGCTGGAGGTTTTTTATTTACTGCTTTCTGTACTTTATTTTATACATTTTGGTTTCTACACCATCGAATCCTAGAATTGGTAGGCCGAGCCACCTGCTGAAGGTTCTTTATTTACTACTTTCTGTACTCTATTTTATGTATTTTTGGTTTCTACATTATCAAACCCCAGAATCGGTAGGGCGAGCCATTTGTTGGAGGTCGTAACACTGCACAGAAGTCGTTAGCTTACTCTCTCTTTCGTCTTCAAGGAATTTTCAATGCTTACCCTTATCTACTGCTTTTTATATCGTATCTTTTAATATTGTGTTTATATTTAGAATATTTTACATCGTCAGTCTTATTTAATTTAAAAATACCAAAAAATGTCATTCATGTGTATTTCATATAGTATACTCATGCATACTTTGCCATACCGCATATATATTCATATTATGATTTTCTGTATTTTTTATCTGAACCCCAAATCGCGGTAGACTCTGCCTCCTACTTGGTGGTGTAAAGGTTTCATGTATTTTGTTGACTGGTTCATAATACGCATGTCGTATTCGTACGTCTTCGAATCCGCAGGTCATATTCATACGTCTTCGTATCCGCATAATCATATTCACATGTCACGTACGTACGTCGTATTCATATTATCATTAATTCATGCATATTCATCAAAAAAATTCAAAGAAAAAAATTTCAAAAATTAGAAAACGGGCCATTTCGACTGGCCAATCCTATTTTGAGGATTTTCCTTCCCGATCTTTTCAAAATGATGATTTTGGCCCTTATAGGCAAATTGTCTTGAAAAATTCAAGAAAATTAAAAAAAATCCCAAAAACTAGGAAACGGGCCATTTCGACTAGCTAATCCTATTTTTGATAATTTATTCGTGTGTCGTGTTCGCATGTCCACGTTCGTATGTCGCATCCGTATGTCTGCGTTCACATGCTGTAGTTTTATATCTACATTCGTTTGCCGTATTTATGTGTACACGTTTGTATGTAACGTACATTCACGTTTGCATGTCATATTTGTATACACATACTCACATATTTATGATTGCATGTCCACATTCGCATGTATACGTTCTTGTGTCTATATTTGCATATTCACATTTTGCTTATATATGCACCCATTACCATCCATGCATTCCATCTAAAAAGTAACAAAAAAAAAAAGAGAGAACATCTCACTAAAGCCTAAGGAGTAAACCAAGCCTAAGTTGCTAAATTAGAATATCCATGGAATCAAGGTACCGAAAGGATATTAGTTTTAATTAACTAGTGTAATCAAGTCCCCGAACTCATAATCTTTGGTTTGTAGAAGTAATTTAGTTTTCCTACTAATTTACTTAGGTTTCTAATCGACCTATAAAAAAATTATTAGTAGCGACTCCAAATTCTAAAATCATTTGAACAAAAAACCAGAATTGCGATTCGGTAAGGCTTGAGAGAGTCTATATTAGTTAGTCAATCTAATTAACCTGATAATCCGTTACCCTGGGAATTTTCCACCGATTGAAATTTTTAGGTTACGACACTTCCTTTGTGAAACTCCATGTCAAGTTGAAATATCTCAATCAAAAGAGTCTATGAAAAGGGTTGTATTGTTGGTTTTTGGTAGGCTTGGAAGGCTAGATTTTAAGGAAGAGGGGTATAGAAGGTTGGTGATTACCTTTGCATTATTATCAACTCTCAGTGTCCATTGGGGATGACTTTTACTTGTGACTAAGGATTCCCTTGAATGTTTGTATTTCAAATGTAGGCACCCTTTTTTTTTTGTTTCTTGTTGTATCTTGGCAAATTTTCCTTTTGATGGAGTTATCATACTTTTGAATACATTTCAACTCTTTTCATTTTTCAATAAAGGTTTTGACCTTGCTTTTACCAAACTTTTTGCTTTTACTAGCCCCCAAATTCAATTGATTTTTCTCAATTATTTTTTACTGAAGCTATAAGGATTTTCTCCAAATTGCCATGATGTTATCATATTTTTTTGATAAATCACGTGCATTACCCCAGTATAGGGAGGTAATCACCAACGGAGCTTAGAAATGAAATTTCGAAGACTCAAATTGGCTTGTCAAAGAGTAAAGTGTTTGAGGATAGAGAAATGGAATGTTCTTCCTCACTTCAAGATGTTTCAAGCTTCCACAGGATATCACCGGAAGATCACAAAAAGATTGATGTAAGTCAGTACAATGAAGTCTTTCTTGATCTTTTTTCTCTAATATATCTACCAATGAACCTCCAAATTGCCTTAGTGTTGAGTGGTTCTTAACAGGGTTGTTTTTAGGAAATCTCCTTATAGGTTCAAGGGGGCTAGCAAAGGATCATCATTTACTTAGAAGGGAGAAATGAATGCCCTTCATCCTCTTAATCCATGCAATCGCTGTGAATAATCCCTACGTCCATAAACTGATGTTTTACTCTCAATACCTCTCAAGTGTGTATGGGAATTTGTTTGGGCATGGCTTGACTCTCATCATTTGAGATACTCCTTCTGACGGAGTTCAAATACTCCCTTTTGGAAATTCATTTCTTTTCATTAAAATTCAATTCCCACGTGGATTTGTGATGCACGATGTATATTTCAATATATGCTTGAATAACTTCAATAGCTTTCCAAATCCAAATACAAGCGAAGTGTGTTTTTTTTTTTTAAGTTCATTCATTTTGCTAAACATAACATCATTAAATTTTCTTAGATTCTTTGGAATCCTAAAATTTTGAGGAGAAAAGGATACTTATCTTTTCAGCGCGACAACTATTGTAAAGATCAAACACGAGGTGTAAGTATATGTTCCCAAATTTAAGATAAATTGGAACGATACCTCTTTACTCTTGATTGTTCATTCCAATATGAACGCTAAAGTATAGATTGTAGAAACATGTTTTTTTTTTTTGGGTAAGGTAGATTGCTGAAACATGTTATCTACTCAAAGACTTGAAATTATCAAATATTTTAAAACTTTTGAACTCTTTTGAGTTTTATAGAAGAATGGGTACTTACCTAACCGCCATGGCGATGATCTCTAGAAAGATTAAAGGGAACGTGTCAGTAAGTGTTCCCAAATTCAAGGTAGATTGGAACGATACCTCCTTACTCTTAGTTGCATCTTTGGGAATCTTTGACTCTTTTCACCTCACAAATTTACATTGAAAAGGATCCCTTCATCAGGCTATGCTAGGCATTATCTGTTGCTCTTCATCAAAAAAGCTCCTATTGCCATGAATTGTATTTGTTCGATGACTATGAATCTCTTTGGATGCGTTACTTGAATTTCTTGACATTTCCTATTTAAGAAATAAAAGAAACTCATGTTAGAATTCATACTAGAGGATGTGCCATGGAGATGAGACATTTTACCCTTTACTTGATCAAAGATCATTTCTTGGGTTTTCTTTTTTTTTTTTACATCCTCCAACATTGGTATTTCTTTTAATCTACGTGTTCAAACTCTTTTCTTCTAGTTTTCTTGGGCGTCAATAATTTTCCTACTGAAAATAGGATAAACTCATATTAGGAATGAGACCATCAAGGGTCAAATTGAAACGATGCGAAATTTTCCTTCACTTGAGTTTGTGTTGACAATTTCAAGATTTCATTCTAATATGGACAACCACTATTGGACCTCTTTCATTTGAGATAGGAGGTGTGATCCACAAAAAAGCTTGTACCACATCCGTTTGATGGGTACATATTTCTTTTTGCTTGATGGGTATGCATTTCTTTTGCATCTATCTACTTGTTGAAAAGAGGGGATCTTGTTTTCATATCCAGTCACATTAATGACCTACTTGCCCCCGTTAAGTGACACTTGCCCCGCTTTGAGGCACTTTATTCTCAATGTTTGAGGTAATTATCCTCTCCAAGTATTTTCTCACTTTTCATCTCTCTCATGACATCCTTCATTCATCGGAGCCCATGATGATGCCTTATCGACCCATTTTGTCAAAACACAAAATGCATTTGTTTTAGCAAATAGGAAGAAAAGAAGTAAATCGAACACAATACTCAACTAACCTTCTTTTTATCGAGTGTCGATATTTCCCTTTAATTGAGTCCATTTCAATATTTCATACTAATATGGACAATCTCAATCGAATCCTTTCATCCATGCTTGAAGGTATTGTCCATGAGAAGATGCTCGATCACGTCAGCGATTCATTTGCCCCAGCCAAGTGGCATTTGTCCCAGCTAGGTATCTTAATGCTATCCGCATTCTTTTTTTGCAATTCTTTATCCAATATAAGGATGTCTTTTATTTGCGATTTTCACTTCACTTTTCACTTCAAAGTTTTCTCTTTTCAACGCTTGAGAATATTGTCTTTCTCTAGATATCTTGCTCTAGTATGACATATCTTGCTAGTCGCCATGATGGGCTCGATAGCTTTGTCCCAATATGTGACTTGGTGAGTAACCCCAGATTAATTTTTCGCTGATTGAGTCATCAATGGTTTTCACCTGTTTTAGACAAATGGATGGACAAGTTGGTTCATATACGAAGTGCTTCCATCGAAAAGACTACATTTACCTTCGTGGGCTATCATTCTTTGAAACATTCTGTAAAATCACGACATGAGCAAAATCACTGCCTATGCATGGGGTTTTGAAATTATTTTTTTAAATTGTGTTGAAAATAGACTTAGGGAATCAAATGTTGGATTTTTATCCTTCTTGGTTACGGGAAATCTTGAAATGAGGAGACATATCAAGAAACAATTCTTAAAGCTTGGCTTTTTTTTTTTATTTCAATGTTAAGAATGGCTTTCGTGACAAACACATTTGCATCTTCATTTACAAGAAGACACTGAAAGTTTCTTGTAATTGAAAGGTCTCAAATGTTTTGATTTAACTTTAAGGAGAATGATACTTATCTGCCCCTCGGTGGCTTGACAAGCTTGTAAGAATGATAAGAAATATGTCAATTAAAAACTATTTAGGTAATGAAAGATTTGGAGCGATACAACCTTACCCTTCATTTGAACTTGTTTCAGCTTCTTTAAAAGTGAATATGACTCACCCTTGTACAATCATTTAGAGATTTTTTTCTTTTGAGAATTACTTGAAAACCATCATATGATGGCTCAATAATTCTCTCAATCACGTTCGCCTTTGAAGTGTTTAATACTTCCCTAACAAAGGAAAGGAAAATCATGTCAAAATGGTACAGGAAGTGGACAGTTGGAATCGATATAATTTACTCTTCCTTCACATTTGTCCTTCAAGTGTTCATATTTTCTCTCTATTCACTTTCCTTTGTCTTGACTTTTCTCCACTCTTAAAAGGAATACACACATAAAGGATGCATGCATGATATGCATGATGCAAGTGATCTAAAGTGGTTCATGTTTTCATCAAAAAATGGCTTTATGGCCCTCACTCCATTCATGGAAAGTATTTCCTTAATGCATGTGACAAACCACAAGAATTCAATTTTTTTTCTTCTCAAGTA
Organism: Psidium friedrichsthalianum; assembly: GCA_019149425.1. NCBI lineage: Eukaryota > Viridiplantae > Streptophyta > Magnoliopsida > Myrtales > Myrtaceae > Psidium > Psidium friedrichsthalianum. The sequence goes on along the minus strand of JAGVVM010020705.1, from coordinate 7,485 downwards.
TTCTTTTCAAAGAGACTTCTAATTAATAAGAAATTTAAAACGATTCAAATGTCGATTAAAGATGCTTATAAACCTTTTCGAAGTTTTTGTTCCGAAATGAGTCATCAAAATACTCATCTAATCTAAGTGCGTATTTGAGATGCATTGAGAGGGGTACTCCCTATTTTGTCATCTAAAAGCATTGTTCCTTGAGTGCTTTGCCTCCATTTATCGCCTACGAAGGAAAAGAGATGGAATATTATTTCCACACTTAACTGAAAGTAATTCAGGAACAGTACATCCTTTTTCATCGAGATGGATGTCTCTGCGTCATTTTCCTTCTTAGTCTGAAGCATTGTTGCTATGGCCAAACACACTTGATATTCGATGAAAAGACTCTATTCTATTATGCTTCATGAGTGATAACCACCACTTGGGCAACTTGACCCAGTTAACACCCTTTTATGGTTGAGCGATCGTCCATCTTATGGCAAGAATCATGAGTATTTGTACTCCTCAAGATGCGCTTCAATTGACGCTTCCACCAGATTGTATTATCCTCAAGTGCCAATGGTGTATACTTTTGTCTCTTACAAGAGGTGGATGCCAACCTTGAATAATCTTTTCATTTTACTTGCATATCAAAAATAGATGAAAAAGTCAATTATCACATTGAGAGTTCTTATTGGAACAATCACAGCTTTATTATCTAAGAACGTATTTTTCGAAATTTCGATCATTTTGGACATTAGAGATGGAGGAATGTCTCTTGGGCATCACATTTGGTCTCTTCTCATCACCTGCAGGTATAGACAACTATATGAGTTCATAAACAAATCAACTTAATTTGAAACGGATACATTTTTTTCAGTTTAGAGAGAGTTGCTCCAAATTGGATTGCTCCTTTTGCATCATCTATTTAGAGCTTATTTCACTTGTCTTTGCAAACTTAGTGGTAGCACCTAATGAGGATGAACTTATTCTCATCTTGTAAGGGGAACTTCACTTCATTAGCTTTTGGCCATTTTGACCTATTGACAAGAGAGATGGATGAGCAAGTCAATTATGATATCCAATATCATAAATGGAACGATTACAGATTTGCCATCGTTCTTCATCTTTTCATTGCCATCATGCATGTAATAAGATAAAATGATTTTCAATATATTACTGTTGTGTACAACCTGTCAAAAGAAGACAATATTGATATTTCGATGAAAATGAGATCTTTCAATGAGACCATCTCTTAAATGAAAACGAGGCAAACGATACATATCCCATAACCCTCTAATTACGGACATTTGATATTCACCAAGATTTCATATTAAGACAAGATGATATTAAAAGATAGACCCAAAGTTATCAATCAAAGATCCATTCACTTCCCAAAAAAAAAAAATCGTATGTGAAATGGGGTAGTAGTTTTTAAATATTGTCTTGTGATCTCTTCTTGGGAAAATGATATGAATTTTGTTCAAAAATTCAACACACGAAATGTGACTTGAATTTTATTGAAAATATGATTTCATTTTTATTCTCCAAAATTTCATCTTGAATTGGGAGGATTTATACACAAAATGTGATTTTAAACCCATGATTGAAAACTTAGATGAACCATCTACTTCGTGGGAACGGATTAGAGGTATTTGAAATTCATACTCAAGGTTCAATTTGAAAAGTAATCGTTAAATATTCTCAATTGGCATTTCTAACATTCTCCGGATTGGTTTTAAGTATACCAACCGTCCACAAATATGCACATGAGATAAGTGAGGATAATATTCTAAAAATCAAAATGGGGGGTATTAAACGTATGGCCAAGGCTCCCATGATCCGTATATGATAGATTTCCTCCCAAGAGCACCCATCCAAGAGGGTTAGAAATGCTAATTCGGATCATGAGTGGAAATGAAAGCGAAAATCTCAAGTATAATCAAATACAAGATTCTTCTGCATCCTTTCCCTATTTAAGATAAACCTAAAGGTGGTCACGGTCGAGATTTGATTGCCAGTGTATGCGATGTGTCGTGATCATCATAATGTAGTAACATGCACATCAATGTATATCAAACGCCGCTTTTTTTTGTCTGAAAACACCGCTTTAATAAGTACATAAATAGAAACATATATCCTAAACTTCAACCTATAGAAAATAAGGTTAGCATAGACTTTACCCCTTATTTCTCCATATGTACATCTAACACAATAGTTAGTGAAATTACCTCATCTTCAAGGGCATTTACAGAAAACATATCAAAAAATCAATCAGCTTTTTTAATCGACTCAAGTCCTCTAAAGGTTTAAGAACCGATTCCCCAGTGGAGTCGCCAGCTGTCGTGACTCGATATGTGAAAAAATATCGAGATTGATCGTGCTAATGGATTGCTAAGCCCTCCAAGAACGGGTTTAGCTCGGGCCCTCCCAAGCCCATACCAAATCGTGGCGAGTTATCAGATTCGACTATAGGTATGGTCAGGTGACTTGTGCATGCATGTATATGCTTTTGGATTCGCCACCGATTTTTGGGGAAGGTAGACCGAGAACCTCATTAGGTGGTGGGAATGGCTGTACGACTTTAACGGAATCAAAGATTCGGGATTGAGAACTTAGTTACGTCAATATTGTCATTGACGCCTTTTCGGTACCTAAGTTGAATGATTTTCTAACTATGATTTTCATGCAGATGAATCGTAATAAGAAAGATATAAAATCTAGGAGTTCATACAGATCGAAATGTCTATCCTACCAATCATAATTAGTCAAGTAGATACGTAAATCAAGGGTCCAATCGTGCGGATAAAGCACATCAAATAAAAAATATGACATCTCTAGTATAGCCCTAAAAGCTTAGAGAATTGATGTATTAAGGTTTGGAAAGAATTTGGATGAATAGAAAGTGATTACCTATTAGAGACAAAATTGTCATTATAGGAGATGATTTGCCCTAAGGGAATAATTATCAATTTTGAAGAATTTTGAAACCCAAATCATCAAGAATATGGTTGGTGAGTTAAATGTGCTTGTTTCCTAATTTTCAAGATTTTTTGGAATTTTCTAAATTTTTTTTTGACAATCTTCCCTTGAGGGGCAAAATCATCATTTCAATAAAGGAATGAGAGTCAAAATAATAAAATATGGGTTTGGCCAGTCAAATTTGATCATTTCCCATTTTTTGTGATTTTTGAGAATTTTTTGTGAGACAATTTACCCATAAGGGGAAATCATCATTTTGAAAAGATTGGAAGGGAAAAACCGTTAAAAAAAAGATTGGTCAGTTAAAACAACCCGTTTCCTAATTTTTTAGTTTTTGGAAATTTTTGAAACTTTTCCGAGAAGATTTGCCCACAATGGATAAAATTGTCATTTTGAAAAGATTTGAAGGGAAAAACCGTAAAAAAAAAAAAGGGATTGGTCAGTTAAAACAACACATTTCTAATTTTGGAGATTTTGGGAAATTTCTAAACCTTTTTCAAGACTATTTTCCCACAAGGGGCAAAATTGTCATTTTGAAAAGATTGGAAAGGTAAAATCATAAAAATAGGATTGGCCTATTGACATGGTCAATTTCCTAATTTTTGATATTTTTGGGATTTTAGATTTTTTAGGATTGGCCATCTTTTTGGATTTTTAAAATCATTTTTTGATTTTTTATATAATTTTTGAATTTTTTAATATTTCTTTTCAGACTGAGCCAGCAAACCCGGCCCATGCCATAGGTGCCCAACTCGGTCTGTAAGGGCCTGAATCAATCTAAGACACAAAAACCTAACTTGGGCTCAAGTCAAATTATTATATTTTTTAGATAGGCCCAACTACGAAGCCTATTTCAAATTTTTCTAAGGTCAGCCCAAATATTGCTAAGCTAAATCAAGCCCAGAGCAGAATCTAAAAAAATACAATAATTTGACCTAGAGTGAACTAAGTCCATGCACCTATCACAGCCCAAAACGAACTAAGCCTAGACTAACTAGCTATGACCCTTTAAGCCTTTTACCCTCAATCGGCCCAAGACCACACCCAACAACCTAACTTATTTTTTAGTGCCTACGATTTTCTTTTTTTCTTATATTTTTTTGTTTTTCTCTTACTGCATCGTCTCCTTGGCGTGACTCCTTCTTCCAAGTAAGAACATAAGTTTTCTCCTGTATTATTTCTTTTATATTTTAATTTTTAATTGTTTTGTTTTCTTTTTCTTCTTCCTTATTATTTCCTCTCTGGTCCTTCTTCCCCCTTGCGACTTCTTGTTCACGACCCATTTACTAGGAAGCTTTCACTGAGAGTTACAGGGGGCTTTTAGCAGCATCAGATAAAACGCAAGTTGAACATACTGGGATGATGACCACAATAAACAAACATGAAAAGAGTGTACACAAATACAAATGGTGACTGACGACGAACTATGATTCATAAGCTTGAGTGAAACAAGGAGCTTACTTGGTCATAACGTCAAATGGGAATTGGCCATTCGTGAGTTCGAGAAAAAAATATTTACAAATTTAGGTTAAAATAACTTATTTACCGCTTAGGGGCCCTCGCAGCCCACCACCTTTTTTTCATTTCATTTATGCGGTCTTAATTATATTTGTATTATTTATATATATAACGTTTTAAAAATAATTTTTTTTACTTTGAGGCTTATTTTATAACATAATTATCAATAATTAATTAAAAATTTTACTAAGATATATCTACTTAGTTTACTTAGTTTGTAAATAAATAATAAAAAAATATTCATAAAATAAATTTGGTGAGATATGTAAAGATCACATATCCATATAAAAATGAACATGGATAACAAACTTATAAATTAGTACCGCCGCACGGGCCCATGTGGCCGCATTTTTTTAATTTCATTTTTTATGTGTTTTAAATAATTTTATATTTATGTAACTTTGTAAATATATTTTTTCCTTTTGAAGCTTTTTTTTATAACATAATTATCAATAATTAATTAAAAATTTTATTAAAAATGCAGCCGCATGGGCCCCGTGTGGCGATACTAATTTATTAAGCATGTTATCCATGTTCTTTTAATCTGGATATGTCATCTTTATATATCTTATCAATTTATTTTATGTATACTTATTTTATTATTTATTAACATACTAAATAAAATAATTACATATATCTTATAAAATATTTAATTAATTATTGATAATTATCTTTAAAAATAATCTTCTAAAGGAAAAAAATTATATTTACAAATTTATTTAATATAAAATTATAAAAACACGTAAAAAAAATAAAAAGTAAATAAAAAAAAGTTACCACCACCGACCTTGTGAATATTTTTTTATTAATTATTTACATAGTAAATAAATTAATTAGATACATATTAATAAATGTTCAATTAATTATTGAAAATTATGATATAAAATAAGTTTCAAAAGGAAAAAATATATATTTACAAATTTATATAAATGTAAAATTATTAAAATTATGTAAAAAATATGAAATAAAAAAAAACTACGCACTGGCCACCTGATATTTTTTATTAATTATTTACATACTAAAAAAATTAATTACATACATATTAATAAATTTTTCATTAATTATTTATAATTATGTTATAAAAATAAGTTTGAAAAGGAAAACAAAATTATACAATAAGCAAAAGGAAAGAAATTATATTTACAAGTTGTACAAATATAAAATTATCAAAAATACGTAAATAAAAATACGAAATTAAAAAAAAGTGAGTACATGGGCCCTGTGTGGCGGTACTAATTTGTTAAGCTTGTTATCTATGTTCTTTTAATTTGGATATGCGATCTTTACATATCTCACCAACTTTATTTATGAGTATTTTTTATTATTATATGCATACTAAATTAACTAATTACATATATTTAAATAAAATTTTTAATTAATTATTGATAATATCTATAAAAATAAACCTCAAAGTAAAAAAATTATTTTTAAAAATTTATATATAATAATATAAAATATAATTTAAACTGCATAAAATAAAACAAACAGAAAGGTGGTGGGCCACACGGCCCGCGTGGCACTTATAATGCTGTACTGGCTGAGGGTAGCACTCAAGTGCCAAGCGGGGCCTGCGCAGCACTTACGTGCCAAGGTGGGACTCAGGCTCGGCACTTTGATGCCGCGTGACCCTTGACCAGCAAATAAATTTTTTTCAAACCTAAATTGGTAAATATATATTTTTATATCTAAATTGGGAAAAAAAACCAACAAAACCTCCATGGCACCCCGGCTGTTGCCTTCGGGATCCGTTCGACAGAATCTTTTCTCTAGGCCACCTTTGAGCTGGCTGTTGCGCCTTGTGGGATGGGCTAGTCTCACACCACGGCTATTGGTCGGGGACCGTCTTAGCTTGATGTTGGTCGCCGGTTGGGTGACTGAAGCCGATGGAGGCACGCTCGATGGAGGCGAGCCCGAGACCGAGCTCAAAATTGAGCTTGCTGTAAACTCTCTCTTGGTTGACTCTCTTTGCCCTCTTAAAACCGACGAGCTTGCTTCTAGGCCTTTCCCCCCTGACCTCCCCACTTTTTTTTTTTTTGAGGTTTTTTCTTTGTAATCTCCCTCCGCTCCTTTTTCTTTGCTCGTCTACTCTCTCTTTCCTTCTTTTTTGTTGTTTTTTTTTTTTTACATAAAAGAAGGCAGAACCTTCATCTAGGTACCAAAACAACCCGAACAAAAACAAGCTACATCATCACCTGTCTACAATGATTCACGCAATGGCTCGACCATACTTGGTCAAAACTAGTTCAAACTAGTGTTGTGTAGTAACCGCTCAATAGCAAAGTGAGATAAGGACAAGAGGGCAGAACTTGCGTTTGGACATCCCGAAGGTGAAGTCTACACTCTATGATGGTCGGTAGTTTGGTTGGGACTCGAATGGAGTGAGCAGCGTTCAGTCTTGTTGGTCTTCCTTACGGACGGTGGCAAAGTGATCGCGTTGCACTTCATTGGTTGAGATTCCTAGGGTGCCTCGCTGAACTCCAGTCGCTCCTTTTTTTTTTCTCTCCGTCTAACCCTCCCTCCCTCTTTGCTCTCCAAGCCTAGACTCTCTTCATCTGCCTCGTCATGCGCGCCCCTCTTGAGAGCTCACTGAGCTCCTCCTCTTTTTGGGTGTCCTCTCTGTCTTTTTTTTTTCTTTGAACCCACCATGGACAATGAAGAGAGAAGAGTCCATTCCCCCTGGTTGACTTGCCAAGGAGCTGCCCCCTTCAGCTCACTGGGAGCTTTTTCATGGGAACTTCTCTGTTTTTTTTGTCGGTATCTTTTCTTTCTTTTTTTTCCCTTAGAACGACACCCCTTCTCTTTCTTTCTTTGCATTCACTCCTCAACCCCTGAGAGCTCCCCTTGGTCTTTGTCTCTCTCTTTGTCTCTCTTTCTTTCGTCAGCTTCCAACAAGCCCTCTCTCCTTTTGGATGAGCTCCTCTACTTTGGCTTTTCCACTTTCTTTTTATAGCCTCATGCAAGCTGGAGGTGTAGGATATCCCTGCTCGCAAACCTTTTTCATCTTTCTTGCTTTCT
>JAGVVM010020704.1:0-15824 GCA_019149425.1 Psidium friedrichsthalianum | reverse complement strand
TGCATGATGCAAGTGGTTCATGTTTTCATCAAAAAATGGCTTTATGGCCCTCACTCCATTCATGGAAAGTATTTCCTTAATGCATGTGACAAACCACAAGAATTCAATTTTTTTTCTTCTCAAGTATTCTTTTCAAAGAGACTTCTAATTAATAAGAAATTTAAAACGATTCAAATGTCGATTAAAGATGCTTATAAACTTTTCGAAGTTTTTGTTCCGAAATGAGTCATCAAAATACTCATCTAATCTAAGTGCGTATTTGAGATGCATTGAGAGGGGTACTCCCTATTTTGTCATCTAAAAGCATTGTTCCTTGAGTGCTTTGCCTCCATTTATCGCCTACGAAGGAAAAGAGATGGAATATTATTTCCACACTTAACTGAAAGTAATTCAGGAACAGTACATCCTTTTTCATCGAGATGGATGTCTCTGCGTCATTTTCCTTCTTAGTCTGAAGCATTGTTGCTATGGCCAAACACACTTGATATTCGATGAAAGACTCTATTCTATTATGCTTCATGAGTGATAACCACCACTTGGGCAACTTGACCCAGTTAACACCCTTTTATGGTTGAGCGATCGTCCATCTTATGGCAAGAATCATGAGTATTTGTACTCCTCAAGATGCGCTTCAATTGACGCTTCCACCAGATTGTATTATCCTCAAGTGCCAATGGTGTATACTTTTGTCTCTTACAAGAGGTGGATGCCAACCTTGAATAATCTTTTCATTTTACTTGCATATCAAAAATAGATGAAAAAGTCAATTATCACATTGAGAGTTCTTATTGGAACAATCACAGCTTTATTATCTAAGAACGTATTTTTCGAAATTTCGATCATTTTGGACATTAGAGATGGAGGAATGTCTCTTGGGCATCACATTTGGTCTCTTCTCATCACCTGCAGGTATAGACAACTATATGAGTTCATAAACAAATCAACTTAATTTGAAACGGATACATTTTTTTCAGTTTAGAGAGAGTTGCTCCAAATTGGATTGCTCCTTTTGCATCATCTATTTAGAGCTTATTTCACTTGTCTTTGCAAACTTAGTGGTAGCACCTAATGAGGATGAACTTATTCTCATCTTGTAAGGGGAACTTCACTTCATTAGCTTTTGGCCATTTTGACCTATTGACAAGAGAGATGGATGAGCAAGTCAATTATGATATCCAATATCATAAATGGAACGATTACAGATTTGCCATCGTTCTTCATCTTTTCATTGCCATCATGCATGTAATAAGATAAAATGATTTTCAATATATTACTGTTTGTACAACCTGTCAAAAGAAGACAATATTGATATTTCGATGAAAATGAGATCTTTCAATGAGACCATCTCTTAAATGAAAACGAGGCAAACGATACATATCCCATAACCCTCTAATTACGGACATTTGATATTCACCAAGATTTCATATTAGACAAGATGATATTAAAAGATAGACCCAAAGTTATCAATCAAAGATCCATTCACTTCCCAAAAAAAAAAAATCGTATGTGAAATGGGGTAGTAGTTTTTAAATATTGTCTTGTGATCTCTTCTTGGGAAAATGATATGAATTTTGTTCAAAAATTCAACACACGAAATGTGACTTGAATTTTATTGAAAATATGATTTCATTTTTATTCTCCAAAATTTCATCTTGAATTGGGAGGATTTATACACAAAATGTGATTTTAAACCCATGATTGAAAACTTAGATGAACCATCTACTTCGTGGGAACGGATTAGAGGTATTTGAAATTCATACTCAAGGTTCAATTTGAAAAGTAATCGTTAAATATTCTCAATTGGCATTTCTAACATTCTCCGGATTGGTTTTAAGTATACCAACCGTCCACAAATATGCACATGAGATAAGTGAGGATAATATTCTAAAAATCAAAATGGGGGGTATTAAACGTATGGCCAAGGCTCCCATGATCCGTATATGATAGATTTCCTCCCAAGAGCACCCATCCAAGAGGGTTAGAAATGCTAATTCGGATCATGAGTGGAAATGAAAGCGAAAATCTCAAGTATAATCAAATACAAGATTCTTCTGCATCCTTTCCCTATTTAAGATAAACCTAAAGGTGGTCACGGTCGAGATTTGATTGCCAGTGTATGCGATGTGTCGTGATCATCATAATGTAGTAACATGCACATCAATGTATATCAAACGCCGCTTTTTTTTGTCTGAAAACACCGCTTTAATAAGTACATAAATAGAAACATATATCCTAAACTTCAACCTATAGAAAATAAGGTTAGCATAGACTTTACCCCTTATTTCTCCATATGTACATCTAACACAATAGTTAGTGAAATTACCTCATCTTCAAGGGCATTTACAGAAAACATATCAAAAAATCAATCAGCTTTTTTAATCGACTCAAGTCCTCTAAAGGTTTAAGAACCGATTCCCCAGTGGAGTCGCCAGCTGTCGTGACTCGATATGTGAAAAAATATCGAGATTGATCGTGCTAATGGATTGCTAAGCCCTCCAAGAACGGGTTTAGCTCGGGCCCTCCCAAGCCCATACCAAATCGTGGCGAGTTATCAGATTCGACTATAGGTATGGTCAGGTGACTTGTGCATGCATGTATATGCTTTTGGATTCGCCACCGATTTTTGGGGAAGGTAGACCGAGAACCTCATTAGGTGGTGGGAATGGCTGTACGACTTTAACGGAATCAAAGATTCGGGATTGAGAACTTAGTTACGTCAATATTGTCATTGACGCCTTTTCGGTACCTAAGTTGAATGATTTTCTAACTATGATTTTCATGCAGATGAATCGTAATAAGAAAGATATAAAATCTAGGAGTTCATACAGATCGAAATGTCTATCCTACCAATCATAATTAGTCAAGTAGATACGTAAATCAAGGGTCCAATCGTGCGGATAAAGCACATCAAATAAAAAATATGACATCTCTAGTATAGCCCTAAAAGCTTAGAGAATTGATGTATTAAGGTTTGGAAAGAATTTGGATGAATAGAAAGTGATTTACCTATTAGAGACAAAATTGTCATTATAGGAGATGATTTGCCCTAAGGGAATAATTATCAATTTTGAAGAATTTTGAAACCCAAATCATCAAGAATATGGTTGGTGAGTTAAATGTGCTTGTTTCCTAATTTTCAAGATTTTTTGGAATTTTCTAAATTTTTTTTTGACAATCTCCCTTGAGGGGCAAAATCATCATTTCAATAAAGGAATGAGAGTCAAAATAATAAAATATGGGTTTGGCCAGTCAAATTTGATCATTTCCCATTTTTGTGATTTTTGAGAATTTTTTGTGAGACAATTTACCCATAAGGGGAAATCATCATTTTGAAAAGATTGGAAGGAAAAAACCGTTAAAAAAAAGATTGGTCAGTTAAAACAACCCGTTTCCTAATTTTTTAGTTTTTGGAAATTTTTGAAACTTTTCCGAGAAGATTTGCCCACAATGGATAAAATTGTCATTTTGAAAAGATTTGAAGGGAAAAACCGTAAAAAAAAAAAAGGGATTGGTCAGTTAAAACAACACATTTTCTAATTTTGGAGATTTTGGGAATTTCTAAACCTTTTTCAAGACTATTTTCCCACAAGGGGCAAAATTGTCATTTTGAAAAGATTGGAAAGGTAAAATCATAAAAAATAGGATTGGCCTATTGACATGGTCAATTTCCTAATTTTTGATATTTTTGGGATTTTAGATTTTTTAGGATTGGCCATCTTTTTGGATTTTTAAAATCATTTTTTGATTTTTTTATATAATTTTTGAATTTTTTAATATTTCTTTTCAGACTGAGCCAGCAAACCCCGGCCCATGCCATAGGTGCCCACTCGGTCTGTAAGGGCCTGAATCAATCTAAGACACAAAAACCTACTTGGGCTCAAGTCAAATTATTATATTTTTTAGATAGGCCCAACTACGAAGCCTATTTCAAATTTTTCTAAGGTCAGCCCAAATATTGCTAAGCTAAATCAAGCCCAGAGCAGAATCTAAAAATACAATAATTTGACCTAGAGTGAACTAAGTCCATGCACCTATCACAGCCCAAAACGAACTAAGCCTAGACTAACTAGCTATGACCCTTTAAGCCTTTTACCCTCAATCGGCCCAAGACCAACACCCAACAACCTAACTTATTTTTAGTGCCTACGATTTTCTTTTTTTTTCTTATATTTTTTTTGTTTTTCTCTTACTGCATCGTCTCCTTGGCGTGACTCCTTCTTCCAAGTAAGAACATAAGTTTTCTCCTGTATTATTCTTTTTATATTTTAATTTTTAATTGTTTTGTTTTCTTTTTCTTCTTCCTTATTATTTCCTCTCTGGTCCTTCTTCCCCCTTGCGACTTCTTGTTCACGACCCATTTACTAGGAAGCTTTCACTGAGAGTTACAGGGGGCTTTTAGCAGCATCAGATAAAACGCAAGTTGAACATACTGGGATGATGACCACAATAAACAAACATGAAAAGAGTGTACACAAATACAAATGGTGACTGACGACGAACTATGATTCATAAGCTTGAGTGAAACAAGGAGCTTACTTGGTTCATAACGTCAAATGGGAATTGGCCATTCGTGAGTTCGAGAAAAAATATTTACAAATTTAGGTTAAAATAACTTATTTCCGCTTAGGGGCCCTCGCAGCCCACCACCTTTTTTTTCATTTCATTTATGCGGTCTTAATTATATTTGTATTATTTAATATATAACGTTTTAAAAATAATTTTTTTTACTTTGAGGCTTATTTTTATAACATAATTATCAATAATTAATTAAAAATTTTACTAAGATATATCTACTTAGTTTACTTAGTTTGTAAATAAATAATAAAAAAATATTCATAAAATAAATTTGGTGAGATATGTAAAGATCACATATCCATATAAAATGAACATGGATAACAAACTTAATAAATTAGTACCGCCGCCGGGCCCATGTGGCCGCATTTTTTTAATTTCATTTTTTATGTGTTTTAAATAATTTTATATTTATGTAACTTTGTAAATATATTTTTTCCTTTTGAAGCTTTTTTTTATAACATAATTATCAATAATTAATTAAAAATTTTATTAAAAATGCAGCCGCATGGGCCCCGTGTGGCGATACTAATTTATTAAGCATGTTATCCATGTTCTTTTAATCTGGATATGTCATCTTTATATATCTTATCAATTTATATTTTATGTATACTTATTTTATTATTTATTAACATACTAAATAAAATAATTACATATATCTTATAAAATATTTAATTAATTATTGATAATTATCTTATAAAATAATCTTCTAAAGGAAAAAAATTATATTTACAAATTTATTTAAATATAAAATTATAAAAACACGTAAAAAAATAAGAAAGTAAAATAAAAAAAAAGTTACCACACCGACCTTGTGAATATTTTTTTATTAATTATTTACATAGTAAATAAATTAATTAGATACATATTAATAAAATGTTCAATTAATTATTGAAATTATGATATAAAATAAGTTTCAAAAGGAAAAAATATATATTTACAAATTTATATAAATGTAAAATTATTAAAATTATGTAAAAAAATATGAAATTAAAAAAAACTACCGCACTGGCCACCTGAATATTTTTTTATTAATTATTTACATACTAAAAAAATTAATTACATACATATTAATAAATTTTTCATTAATTATTTATAATTATGTTATAAAAATAAGTTTGAAAAGGAAAACAAAATTATACAATAAGCAAAAGGAAAGAAATTATATTTACAAAGTTGTACAAATATAAAATTATCAAAAATACGTAAATAAAAATACGAAATTAAAAAAAAGTGAGTACATGGCCCTGTGTGGCGGTACTAATTTGTTAAGCTTGTTATCTATGTTCTTTTATTTGGATATGCGATCTTTACATATCTCACCAACTTTATTTTATGAGTATTTTTTATTATTTATATGCATACTAAATTAACTAATTACATATATTTAATAAAATTTTTAATTAATTATTGATAATTATCTTATAAAAATAAACCTCAAAGTAAAAAAATATTTTTAAAAATTTATATATAATAATATAAATATAATTTAAACTGCATAAAATAAAACAAACAGAAAGGTGGTGGGCCACACGGGCCGCGTGGCACTTATAATGCTGTACTTGGCTGAGGGTAGCACTCAAAGTGCCAAGCGGGCCTGCGCAGCACTTAAGTGCCAAGGTGGGCTCAGCTCGGCACTTTGAATGCCGCGTGACCCTTGACCAGCAAATAAATTTTTTTCAACCTAAATTGGTAAATATATATTTTTATATCTAAATTGGAAAAAAAACCCAACAAAACCTCCATGGCACCGGCTGTTGCCTTCGGGATCCGTTCGACAGAATCTTTTCTCTAGGCCACCTTTGAGCTGGCTGTTGCGCCTTGTGTGGATGGGCTAGTCTCACACCACGGCTATTGGTCGGACCGTCTTAGCTTGATGTTGGTCGCCGGTTGGGTGAAGCCGATGGAGGCACGCTCGATGGAGGCGAGCCCGAAGACCGAGCTCAAAATTGAGCTTGCTGTAAACTCTCTCTTGGTTGACTCTCTTTGCCCTCTAAACCGAGAGCTTGCTTCTAGGCTTTTCCCCCTGACCTCTTTTTTTTTTTTTGAGGTTTTTCTTTGTAATCTCTCCTCCGCTCTCTTTTTCTTTGCTCGTCTACTCTCTCTTCCTTCTTTTTTGTTGTTTTTTTTTTTTTACATAAAAAGAAAGGCAGAACCTTCATCTAGGTACCAAAACAACCCGAACAAAACCAAGCTACATCATCACCTGTCTACAATATTCACGCAATGGCTCGACCATACTTGGTCAAAACTAGTTCAAACTAGTGTTGTGTAGTAAACCGCCTCAATAGCAAAGTGAGATAAGGACAAGAGGGCAGACTTGCGTTTGGACATCCCGAAGGTGGTCTACACTCTATGATGGTCGGTAGTTTGGTTGGGACTCGAATGGAGTGAGAGCAGCGTTCAGTCTTGTTGGTCTCCTTACGGACGGTGGCAAGTGATCGCGTTGCACTTCATTGGTTGAGATTCCTAGGGTGCCTCGCTGAACTCCAGTCGCTCCTTTTTTTTTTCTCTCCGTCTAACCCTCCCTCCCTCTTTGCTCTCCAAGCCTAGAGCTCTCTTCATCTGCCTCGTCATGCGCGCCCCTCTTGAGAGCTCACTGAGCTCTCCTTTTTTTTGGTGTCCTCTCTGTTCTTTTTTTTTTTCTTTGAACCCACCATGGACAATGAAGAGAGAAGAGTCCATTCCCCCTGGTTTGACTTGCCAAGGAGCTGCCCCCTTCAGCTCACTGGGAGCTTTTTTCATGGGAACTTCTCTGTTTTTTTTGTCTGTATCTCTTCTTTTCCCTAGAACCACACCCCTTCTTCTTTCTTTCTTTGCATTTCACTCCCTCAACCCCTGAGAGCTCCCTTTGGTCTTTGTCTCTCTCTTTGTCTCTCTTTCTTTCGTCAGCTTCCAACAAGCCCTCTCTCCTTTTGGATGAGCTCCTCTACTTTGCTTTTCCCACTTTCTTTTTATAGCCTCATGCAAGCTGGAGGTGTAGGATATCCTGCTCGTCAAACCTTTTTTCCTCTTTCTTGCTTTCTCTACTGCGCTAGTTCATCTGGGGAAGAAAAGGGACGTCAGCCATTCTGCTTCTCCTTCTACCCTCTGCTGGAGTGTTATCTGTTGCGCCTAGTCTGGTTCAATTGGACCGAACGAGACCGTCCAGCTCAATTGAACCAATAGATAGCAATCGGGCTGGTTCGACCATCTTTTTAGGCCAGTTCTCACAAAAATAAAATTGGTTCTTTGATCTAGAAAAAATTTAGGACCTCCCCATGGCATGCCCTGCTCGATCAGTCTAAAAGTTTGTGATAACACGATTTTTTTGGGTTCAATTCGAATATGTGAAAGAGGGCTTTTAAGGACACGAATTGATTTTCCAAAAAATAAATTAAATTGACCTAGATGAGGCGAAATTTAAAGACAATTTATTATTATTTTTTCAGATTTTTTGGACCTCATTTGGTATTTGTCTATTCTTTGGAGTATTTTCCTAATTAAAATATTATTAAAAATACCCAAAAATTTGAAAATATTTTTTGTTAAAAAATGATTTCTTAGACTTGTCCAAGTCTTGCAAAGTTGATGTTACAATTTTATGAGTTTTTATAAAATTTGTTAATGAAAAAGATGATTAAAATTTAGGTGTCAATAGACTCCTTCTATTATAACTCTTGTTCTGCAAGACCATATAACACATTGTCGCGGCTGGAAAGAAATTCAATATTCGTTCGGGCGAACGGATTATTAGGTTAATTAGATTGACTAACCTAATAAGGACCCTCCCAAGCCCTACCGAATCGCAACTTTAGTTTTTGTTCGAATGATTTTAGAATTTGGAGTCGCCACTAATCATTCTTGGTAGGTCGATTAGAAACCTAAATAAATTAGCAGGAGAACTAATTTATTTCTACGAACTAGAGAAAATGAGTTCGGGGACTTGGTTACGCTAGATTACTCTAACGCTTTTTCGGTACCATTTTATTTCATGAAAACTCATTTGGGATGATTAGAGAAAAGTTTGGTTCAAACTGACCAGAATGGTAAAATGGTCATTTCTCAAAGCTCGGGAAGTGAAAATGGATCAAAACAGTTGAATGTGGTCATTCTTTATTTCCCACAATTTCTGAGAATTTTCTAAATTTTTTGGACATAATTTACCCATGAAGGGCAAAACCGTCATTTTATGAAGAAATAGGAGTCAAAGTCGCAAAATATGGGTCTAGCCAATCGAAATTGACCATTTCCTATCTCCTGCAATTTTTGAGAATTTTTCAGAATTTTCTGAGACGATTTATCAAACATAGGATTAGCCAGTCGAAATGACCCGTTTCCTAATTTTCGAGATTTTTCTGAATTTTTAGAATTTTTTCGAGACAATTTACCCATAAGAGGCAAAATCGTCATTTTGGAAAAATGAGGAAGGGAATTCATCAAAATAGGATTGGCCAGTCGAAATGGCCCGTTTCCTAATTTTCGAGATTTTTCTGAATTTTTCAAAATTTTCCGAGATAATTTACCTATAAGGGGGCAAAATCATCATTTTGGAAAAATTAGGAAGGGAATTCATCAAAAATAGGAATGGCCAGTTGAAATGGTCCGTTTCCTAATTTTCGAGATTTTTCTAAATTTTTTAGAATTTTTTCGAGACAATTTACCCACAAGGGGCAAAATCATCATTTTGGGAAAATCAGTCAGGGAATTCATCAAAAATAGGATTGGCCAGTCGAAATAGCCCGTTTCCTAATTTTCGAGATTTTTCTGAATTTTTTCAGAATTTTTCGAGACAATTTACCTATAAGGGGGCAAAATCATCATTTTGGAAAAATCAGGAAGGGAATTCATCAAAAATAAGATT
The DNA here is from genome assembly GCA_019149425.1 of Psidium friedrichsthalianum. Taxonomy (NCBI): domain Eukaryota; kingdom Viridiplantae; phylum Streptophyta; class Magnoliopsida; order Myrtales; family Myrtaceae; genus Psidium; species Psidium friedrichsthalianum. The sequence goes on along the minus strand of JAGVVM010020704.1, from coordinate 6,409 downwards.
GGCCAGGTGAAATGGCCCGTTTCCTAATTTTCGAGATTTTTCTAAATTTTTTAGAATTTTTTCGAGACAATTTATCCATAAGGGGCAAAATCATCATTTTGGAAAAATCAGGCAGAGAATTCATCAAAAATAGGATTGGCCAGTCGAAATGGTCCATTTCCTAATTTTTGAGATTTTTTGAATTTTTCATAATTTTTCAGGACAATTTACCCAAAGGGGCAAAATCGTCATTTCGAAATGATCAGGAAGGAACTTATCAAAAATAAGATTGGCCAATCAAAATGGCCGTTTTTCCTGATTTTTGAGGTTTTTGAGAATTTTTGGAATTTTCTTTATTTTTTGACTTTTTTCTTTTTTTTTTGGAATAAAAAAATGTATATATATATTTTTTCGGTTTTTTTAATATTTTGAATTTTTTTATTAATTAATTTTTATTTTTTTTATTTTTTTTATTTTTTTTTTTATTTTTTTATTCTTTGGACTAGGGGTCGACCCAGCTTGTTCGGCAGGGATCCGAACCGAGTCTTAATGGTCCAGGTCGGCCTAAGAAGAGGGCCACCTATTGGGCCTGGCCCCAAATCCATTTATTTAACCATTTTTTCTCCTTTTTCTAACGGGCCTAATTCTCAAACCCAACTCTGATCAGATTTCGTTCCTAAGCCCGTACACAACCCAAGACCAAATCAGGTCCAAATTCAACCTTTCTTTTGCTACTCTAGAAATTTCTATTTATTTATTTATTTATGGTCTTTCTCTAGTTTCCTACTGTCCATGTTTACATATTAGGCAAAACCTCTTCTGCCCTTTTGCCTCTTTTTTGTTTATTCTTTCCTTGACTTCTCTTTCTTTGTTTTGTTTTAAATTCCCCCAAACGACCCAGAACAACAAAAAAAAAAATTCCGTGGAACCAGTAGATAAACTAGACAAAAATTAAAGTTCAACGTTGATGAACGACGTACCAAGCCACAGTCTCTTCCTCTCTGTGCTTAACTGTTTCTGCTGGGCGATATGGATTTCCTTCTCCTTAACATCAAGCACAAGACGCTAATCGCGCTTTTAACCCACAAAAGCAGGGTAATTGGCATCCAGCAATCCCGGCTCAAAATGAGGTAATGAGAAATCCTAAGGGACCGTATGATGAGAGACAGAAACCTTCTCATTTGTCTCATTCCTTCATCTCCCAATATAGGAACGTATTCTACTGACAGACATTTACTGGGACGCCAATGACTAGAAGTTGAAGAGAAAGAATAGTGATGTCACGAACCAACTGATAAATGCCACTGTAGCACTCTCAAACCTTGCGTAGTGACTCATCACGTCTTTATTAAGATCATTACCAATAAGGACTGTGATGCCAGCTAAAACTTTGAAAGCAACAAACGTAAGAGTTGATGCAATCCCATCGCCAATGGTGAACAGGCTAACAACTCGTAACCGAGGGGACGTCGCTGGTGGTGGCCATGACGCAGGCCGGGATCGCGATAAACATGGACAGAGGTCTCCTTCCACAGACAGGCCCTCGCGATGCGAATCTCATTTCTTCGACTGGTTGGCTGGGGTAACCATGTCGAGGGCAATGAACTGGATCGAGCAACTGAGGATGGTGATGATGATCTGATAAACACTGGAAGTGATGTCGCTGACTAGGGCCAGCTCCGGAACATCCTTGTTGTCACGGTCGAACTCCATGAGGCACTGAGTCATTTCGAGCGTGGCCATGATTAAGTCGTTGAGCACTCCAAATACCTGGATCTTCTGCGGCTCGAGTGGAGTCGTGATTGCAGGTAGCCCCTTTAATACGGCCATGGACTCCGCCAGCTTGCTCGAGCGGAGGAGGAGCCACATGGTTCACCCAGAGGAAGAAGAAGACAAGTAGCAAACGGACAAAGTAGAGGGGGGGAGGCTGAGGATGAGGCTTGTAGGCTCATGGACCGTCGGTGTTGACTTTTCTTCTTCTGTCCGAGACTTGGACGTGGTCTCCCCAACATGGGTCGGGTTGGGTTCTCCGGTCCTCGGTCAGGACCTGCCGTTCCACTAGAATCCCGGTCATGGAGAGGCTTCTTGATGATGTAGAGGTCATCGCCCGAGCTTGAGGAAGAAGCATGCAACGTCGGGGTAGTTGAACCTGCGAAAGTTTGCAACTTCGCGGCGATCCAGTCCATTCTCCGACTAACCTCGCTAAAGTAGAGGGACGAGGACGTAGCTGGGATTGTTGCTGAACAATGCTTCACGATCCCGGATCGCTCGACGGGCTTTTTTCCAATTTAGGTTTTTTTTTTTTTTTTACCATTTAGGGTTGCAAAAATTTTTTTTTACGTTTTTGGGTCCCGCGCGGCACTCTGAGTGCCAGAGTGCCGCGCGGGCCCGCGCCTGGCCCAGCGCGGCACTCAAAGTGCCGCGCGGGCCCGTTTCCTTTTTTTTCGTTTTTTTTTTATTTTAAACCTTCATTTTATATAAATTTTGTAATTTTTGACGAGTTTCTAATAATTTCAAATTTATATAAATTTGTATATATAATTTTTTCCTTTTGAAGCTTATTTTTTTAACATAATTATCAATAGTTAATTAAAAAATTTATTAATATGTATGTAATTAATTTATTGACTATGTAAATTTTCCTTTTCAAATTAATATGTATATAATTATTTTATTAATATTTCTTTTCAAATATTATTATTTTTTACTTTGAGGCTTATTTTATAACTTAATTCTCAATAATTAATTAAAAAATTATTAAGAAATATGTAATTAGTTTATTTAGTATGTAAATAAAAAAATCATAAAATAAAATTAATAAGTTTATATAAATATATAAATTTTTAATATATAAGTTTTATAAATTTAAAAACTTATATAAATATATAAGTTATATAAATAATTTATATATTTATATTTATAAATATATAAGTTATAAATTTATAAATATATAATTTATATATTCATATTTATAAATATATAAATTATAAATTTAAAAACTTATATAAATATATAAGTTTAATAAATATAAACTTATATAAATATAAATTTATAAAAACAAGTGAAAAAATACGAAATTACAAAAAAAAAACTACCGCACCGGCCTCGTCAATATTATTTATTAATTATTTACATAGTAATAAATTAATTACATACATATTAATAAAATTTTCAATTAATTATTGATAATAATGTTATAAAAATAAGCTTCCAAAAGAAAAAGTTTATATTTACAAAGTTATAAAAATTAAAAGTTATTAAAATTACGTAAATAAAAACATAATTTAAAAAAAAAACTGCTGCACTGGCCTCCTAATTATTTTATTATTAGTTATTTGCATAAATAAATTTTTTATTTAATTATTAATAATTATGTTATAAAAATAAGGTTCAAAAGAAAAATATTTATATTTACAAAGTTATATAAATATAAAATTATCATAAAAACATACATTAAATTATGAAATTATAAAAAAAAATGCAATTGCACGGGAAAAAAATGCAATGGTACTAATTTATTAAGCGTGTTATCCATGTTTTTGTAATCTGAATATGTGGTCTTTAAATATCTTATTAATTTTATTTTATGATTTTTTTATTTACATACTAAATAAACCAATTACATATTTCTTAATAAGTTTTTAATTAATTATTGAGAATTAGGTTATAAAAATAAGCCTCAAAGTAAAAAAAAATAATATTTGAAAAGAAAGATTAATAAATTAATTATATACATATTAATTTGAAAAGGAAAATTTACATAGTCAATAAATTAATTACATACATATTAATAAATTTTTTAATTAAATATTGATAATTATGTTAAAAAAATAAGCTTCAAAAGGAAAAAATTATATATACAAATTTATATAAATTTGAAATTATTAGAAACTCGTCAAAAATTACAAAATTTATATAAAATGAAGGTTTAAAATAAAAAAAAACGAAAAAAAGGAAACGGGCCCGCGCGGCACTCAAAGTGCCGCGCGGGGACCCAAAACCATAAAAAAAAAAATTTACTATCCTAAATGGTAAAAAAATAATAATAATAACCTAAATGGAAAAAAACCCTCGCTCGGCTCAGTCCCTCGACTGTGTACTCGAGGGGGTGGTAGTGAGTGCAACTTTTGACCTGAATATACCCCCTGAAACCTTGTCAGCGATTCCAGCAGTGTCCATGGCTTCAGAAAGTCTTGTTGGACTAGGACAAGTTTGTGCGACTCCTGGGATTTGAAGGGGGAGACACGATCTGGTGGGTGACAACATTTCGGAGGAGATATGCATTTCTGCTGCCAAGATAGCTAATAATTTGGGGATGGACGCACTTTTTGTTTACACGAAATCTGGTCATATGGCATCCCTCCTCTCACAATGCCGACTTGACTGCCCATCATGCAATTTGACTGAAAAAGAAAGAAAAGAGAGGGTCCATCATCATGGCCTCTCCCGGTGGACACGGCATATGAAGAAAAAACAATGAAATATGATGAAAAGTGGAGGAGCTCCATCGAAAGATGAAGAGAGAAAGGTCGAAACTTTCTCTAAGCATCGTAGACCATCTAGAGAGAGAGAGAGAGAGAGAGAGAGAGATATGCCGTCTTCTTCTTCGTTGTGTTCTTCGACGATACCCCAGTCTCAGACCAGCGTACACGGAGAAGGATCCAAACCGTCGTGAAGGCGACTGCGTGAGTAGATAAATTGTCGAAAAGCGACATCATCGTCTCTCCATCTATCCTCTCAGCAAATTTCGCTAAACTAGAGAGCGCAGATGCCTTGCGCCTTGTGACAGATCTTCCTCTAGATGTGCATTTGATGATCGTAGAACCTGAACGGCATGTACCAGATTTCATCAAGGCTGAAGCGGACATAGTTAGTGTCCATTGTGAGCAATCAGCCACCATACATTTGCATCGCACGCTTAATCTAATAAAAAGTCTAGGTGCGAAAGCTGGAGTTGTTCTAAACCCTGCCACGCCGCTAAGCACTGTAGACTCTGTCCTTGACGTCGTTGACCTAGTCTCGATCATGTCGGTGAACCCTGGCTTTGGTGGGCAGAGTTTCATCGAAAGCCAAGTAAAGAAAATCTCCGATTTGAGGAGACTCTGCCTAGAGAAGTGCGTTAATCCCTGGATCGAAGTAGATGGTGGAGTTGGCCCATCAAATGCGTATAAGGTTATTGAAGCAAGAGCTAATGCCATCGTTGCTGGTTCAGTCGTCTTTGGAGCTAAAGTTTATGCTGAAGCTATTAGAGGGATCAAAACTAGCAAGAAACCTATAGCTGTTGCCATCTGAAGAGACATTGTCAAGATCTAAAGCAGATTATGGAACCAAAGCATTTCAGCTAGTGTCTGTGATCATCCCCAAGAAGTTATTTGAGCCCCTCTATGAACACAATACTGGTCACAAACACCAAACATGCACCGGCACAAGTCCATCAGTACATCTTTTCAGGTCTCTTGGCCTTATGCAGTTGGAAACATGAGTATTCAAAGTTCCCGTATCATGAGGAAGAGAAGAGGCAACTATAAGGTGAAAAAGGGCGAGTAGAAGACAAAGCTAAGTGGTTTTCGGTGGACAAAGAAAAGGTGGGAGAGTGCTCTTGGAATATTGAGATTGATGGCGTCCAAGAGGAGGTGTCGGCAAGAAGCAAATGGTCATTGAAAACTTCACTAGAGGACAATTAGGAGGGGAGATTTTCGGTGATGCAGAAAGAAGGAAAGTGACAAAGAATTTGAGGCATCTAAGGCGTTTTCGGTGGAAAGGTGGAGGGAAAATGGAGGCCATGATGATGTCGGTGAAAGAAAGCTGAGAAAGGGGAGCTTCCTTTGGAAAAAATAGAGATCAAGGGGAGAGATCGGCCAGGAGGAAAAAGGGGACTTTGGTCTAAAAATTAGAGGGGGAGAATTCAGAGACTTGGAAAAGGAGGGGGTCAACCGAAAGAAAAAAAAAAAAGAAAAGTTGACCAAGAAAAATTTCGGGGTGTCAAGGCAGAGAGAAGATCAGGGTATTGGTGTTGCATGGCAACCAGTTTTTAGGCCGGGCGGCCTCCAAGGATACGTAATTATCTTCGTCTCATGCTGGAACCGGGGCTCTGGATTGTTGAGTGGCTTTTTGCTTCGTGTCCTATTTTATGAAGTTGCACCGCCTCCGCGCTCTCCAGGCGCTCTATTGGCGTCGGTAACACGGTCGCGGTGATTGCGCCAAATGTCCCTGCCATATTTGAAGCTCATTTCGGAGTTCCAATGCCTGGAACTTGTTCGTTGCCTTAGCAAATGGATGCCGCCGCCGTCTCGAGAAGCTTCCTCAGCTTCGCCTTTGAAACTCTGTTGGCCGAAGCTGCCGTTTTCGTAGTCAACGGTCTTGCTTGCTCGCTCCTGATGATGCAACCTTTGACTGATGCAATCGGCACATCCAAGATCCTTCCAAGAGG
>JAGVVM010020703.1:0-22307 GCA_019149425.1 Psidium friedrichsthalianum | reverse complement strand
CTTTCGCGGCGATCCAGTCCATTCTCCGACTAACCTCGCTAAAGTAGAGGGACGAGGACGTAGCTGGGATTGTTGCTGAACAATGCTTCACGATCCCGGATCGCTCGACGGGCTTTTTTCCAATTTAGGTTTTTTTTTTTTTTTACCATTTAGGGTTGCAAAAATTTTTTTTTACGTTTTTGGGTCCCGCGCGGCACTCTGAGTGCCAGAGTGCCGCGCGGGCCCGCGCCTGGCCCAGCGCGGCACTCAAAGTGCCGCGCGGGCCCGTTTCCTTTTTTTTCGTTTTTTTTTTATTTTAAACCTTCATTTTATATAAATTTTGTAATTTTTGACGAGTTTCTAATAATTTCAAATTTATATAAATTTGTATATATAATTTTTTCCTTTTGAAGCTTATTTTTTTAACATAATTATCAATAGTTAATTAAAAAATTTATTAATATGTATGTAATTAATTTATTGACTATGTAAATTTTCCTTTTCAAATTAATATGTATATAATTAATTTATTAATATTTCTTTTCAAATATTATTATTTTTTACTTTGAGGCTTATTTTTATAACTTAATTCTCAATAATTAATTAAAAAATTATTAAGAAATATGTAATTAGTTTATTTAGTATGTAAATAAAAAAATCATAAAATAAAATTAATAAGTTTATATAAATATATAAATTTTTAATATATAAGTTTTATAAATTTAAAAACTTATATAAATATATAAGTTATATAAATAATTTATATATTTATATTTATAAATATATAAGTTATAAATTTATAAATATATAATTTATATATTCATATTTATAAATATATAAATTATAAATTTAAAAACTTATATAAATATATAAGTTTAATAAATATAAACTTATATAAATATAAATTTATAAAAACAAGTGAAAAAATACGAAATTACAAAAAAAAACTACCGCACCGGCCTCGTCAATATTATTTATTAATTATTTACATAGTAATAAATTAATTACATACATATTAATAAAATTTTCAATTAATTATTGATAATAATGTTATAAAAATAAGCTTCCAAAAGAAAAAGTTTATATTTACAAAGTTATAAAAATTAAAAGTTATTAAAATTACGTAAATAAAAACATAATTTAAAAAAAAAACTGCTGCACTGGCCTCCTAATTATTTTATTATTAGTTATTTGCATAAATAATTTTTTATTTAATTATTAATAATTATGTTATAAAAATAAGGTTCAAAAGAAAAATATTTATATTTACAAAGTTATATAAATATAAAATTATCATAAAAACATACATTAAATTATGAAATTATAAAAAAAAATGCAATTGCACGGGAAAAAAATGCAATGGTACTAATTTATTAAGCGTGTTATCCATGTTTTTGTAATCTGAATATGTGGTCTTTAAATATCTTATTAATTTTATTTTATGATTTTTTTATTTACATACTAAATAAACAATTACATATTTCTTAATAAGTTTTTAATTAATTATTGAGAATTAGGTTATAAAAATAAGCCTCAAAGTAAAAAAAATAATATTTGAAAAAGAAAGATTAATAAATTAATTATATACATATTAATTTGAAAAGGAAAATTTACATAGTCAATAAATTAATTACATACATATTAATAAATTTTTTAATTAAATATTGATAATTATGTTAAAAAAATAAGCTTCAAAAGGAAAAAATTATATATACAAATTTATATAAATTTGAAATTATTAGAAACTCGTCAAAAATTACAAAATTTATATAAATGAAGGTTTAAAATAAAAAAAAACGAAAAAAAGGAAACGGGCCCGCGCGGCACTCAAAGTGCCGCGCGGGACCCAAAACCATAAAAAAAAAATTTACTATCCTAAATGGTAAAAAAATAATAATAATAACCTAAATTGGAAAAAAACCCTCGCTCGGCTCAGTCCCTCGACTGTGTACTCGAGGGGGTGGTAGTGAGTGCAACTTTTGACCTGAATATACCCCCTGAAACCTTGTCAGCGATTCCAGCAGTGTCCATGGCTTCAGAAAGTCTTGTTGGACTAGGACAAGTTTGTGCGACTCCTGGGATTTGAAGGGGGAGACACGATCTGGTGGGTGACAACATTTCGGAGGAGATATGCATTTCTGCTGCCAAGATAGCTAATAATTTGGGGATGGACGCACTTTTTGTTTACACGAAATCTGGTCATATGGCATCCCTCCTCTCACAATGCCGACTTGACTGCCCATCATGCAATTTGACTGAAAAAGAAAGAAAGAGAGGGTCCATCATCATGGCCTCTCCGGTGGACACGGCATGATGAAGAAAAACAATGAAATATGATGAAAAGTGGAGGAGCTCCATCGAAAGATGAAGAGAGAAAGGTCGAAACTTTCTCTAAGCATCGTAGACCATCTAGAGAGAGAGAGAGAGAGAGAGAGAGATATGCCGTCTTCTTCTTCGTTGTGTTCTTCGACGATACCCCAGTCTCAGACCAGCGTACACGGAGAAGGATCCAAACCGTCGTGAAGGCGACTGCGTGAGTAGATAAATTGTCGAAAAGCGACATCATCGTCTCTCCATCTATCCTCTCAGCAAATTTCGCTAAACTAGGAGAGCAGATGCCTTGCGCCTTGTGACAGATCTTCCTCTAGATGTGCATTTGATGATCGTAGAACCTGAACGGCATGTACCAGATTTCATCAAGGCTGAAGCGGACATAGTTAGTGTCCATTGTGAGCAATCAGCCACCATACATTTGCATCGCACGCTTAATCTAATAAAAAGTCTAGGTGCGAAAGCTGGAGTTGTTCTAAACCCTGCCACGCCGCTAAGCACTGTAGACTCTGTCCTTGACGTCGTTGACCTAGTCTCGATCATGTCGGTGAACCCTGGCTTTGGTGGGCAGAGTTTCATCGAAAGCCAAGTAAAGAAAATCTCCGATTTGAGGAGACTCTGCCTAGAGAAGTGCGTTAATCCCTGGATCGAAGTAGATGGTGGAGTTGGCCCATCAAATGCGTATAAGGTTATTGAAGCAAGAGCTAATGCCATCGTTGCTGGTTCAGTCGTCTTTGGAGCTAAAGTTTATGCTGAAGCTATTAGAGGGATCAAAACTAGCAAGAAACCTATAGCTGTTGCCATCTGAAGAGACATTGTCAAGATCTAAAGCAGATTATGGAACCAAAGCATTTCAGCTAGTGTCTGTGATCATCCCCAAGAAGTTATTTGAGCCCCTCTATGAACACAATACTGGTCACAAACACCAAACATGCACCGGCACAAGTCCATCAGTACATCTTTTCAGGTCTCTTGGCCTTATGCAGTTGGAAACATGAGTATTCAAAGTTCCCGTATCATGAGGAAGAGAAGAGGCAACTATAAGGTGAAAAAGGGCGAGTAGAAGACAAAGCTAAGTGGTTTTCGGTGGACAAAGAAAAGGTGGGAGAGTGCTCTTGGAATATTGAGATTGATGGCGTCCAAGAGGAGGTGTCGGCAAGAAGCAAATGGTCATTGAAAACTTCACTAGAGGACAATTAGGAGGGGAGATTTTCGGTGATGCAGAAAGAAGGAAAGTGACAAAGAATTTGAGGCATCTAAGGCGTTTTCGGTGGAAAGGTGGAGGGAAAATGGAGGCCATGATGATGTCGGTGAAAGAAAGCTGAGAAAGGGGAGCTTCCTTTGGAAAAAATAGAGATCAAGGGGAGAGATCGGCCAGGAGGAAAAAGGGGACTTTGGTCTAAAAATTAGAGGGGGAGAATTCAGAGACTTGGAAAAGGAGGGGGTCAACCGAAGGAAAAAAAAAAAAGAAAAGTTGACCAAGAAAAATTTCGGGGTGTCAAGGCAGAGAGAAGATCAGGGTATTGGTGTTGCATGGCAACCAGTTTTTTAGGCCGGGCGGCCTCCAAGGATACGTAATTATCTTCGTCTCATGCTGGAACCGGGGCTCTGGATTGTTGAAGTGGCTTTTTGCTTCGTGTCCTATTTTATGAAGTTGCACCGCCTCCGCGCTCTCCAGGCGCTCTATTGGCGTCGGTAACACGGTCGCGGTGATTGCGCCAAATGTCCCTGCCATATTTGAAGCTCATTTCGGAGTTCCAATGCCTGGAACTTGTTCGTTGCCTTAGCAAATGGATGCCGCCGCCGTCTCGAGAAGCTTCCTCAGCTTCGCCTTTGAAACTCTGTTGGCCGAAGCTGCCGTTTTCGTAGTCAACGGTCTTGCTTGCTCGCTCCTGATGATGCAACCTTTGACTGATGCAATCGGCATCCTTCCAAGAGGGCTGGAACGGTCAACGGGAGGGTGGATAATGCTTCGGCAGCTCGGCAAACCACGGGGCAATAAGATCCAGCGAAAGTCCAGCTTCCAGGGGGGCTGAAGAATGGCCAAGTTGGTTCGTATATTGGAAGAGCTCACTTAATATTTGTTTCGGCTGCTCATTAAAGGGGGAGATTTGAAAACGCCGAGCCTTCCAAGCTTGGACCCGGTCAAGTGAAGTTTGTGTGAAAGTGCTTGAGGCTTCGATGGATGGATGTTACGATGTTACATTGACGTCGAAATGAAGTCGGATTGAGATACAAAGAAAGCTCCAGATTTCTGCAGCTACTTGAGGGTAACATGTCTTAATTGGAGGCTTGAACATTCTTATTTGGAACTAATTTTTTTAAGTACCTACCGAACACAGCATTGGATTTGTGAGGTTTTGAGTTACTTGAGACTATTGCGTGTGCTTAGCGCGGTGAACGACTTGCTGTCATCTGAAATTCTGAAATAGGTCTTTCATTTGTTGTTTTGAGGGGCTTTCTCTAATCTTTGTTTAAGCATCGTTGTGGTCTGATTGCAGTTTTTCTATGATGGAACTGGCTCTGCCTTTCAGTATGAAGCTTGTAGGAATTTGGTTCTGCCATTGGATATTATAGACAGCAGGGCCGTTTTTGGGTAAATGGATTTGGTCTTCATAATTGCGACCCATTGATTTTTTTTTTTTTTAAAAACCACTCTCCACAGGTGATGTTAGAATATTGTCTATGTGTTGCTCCAGTCTATTCATCATTATCAAATAAAAAATTCGCAATTATTGATGTGCATTAAACAGTATTTGGCTAACACTGGCCGTGGAAAAACAACTTTCCACTAGCTGGGGACGGGAAAAAAACTTCTTTTCATTGTAATTTTGACTTCATTTGGTGATGAATGGTCATTTTGAAAGTTTTGGGAGAGTTGATGATGGTCCAATTTTGTTTTTTGTTTTCTATCACTTCTCTTTCTAAGAGAAATTGCGTTGAGATATGAGATCAAACGAGTGATTGGTGATGACAAAGAGACTGATGCAATTAAGACGGCCGGACTAAAGGAGGTAAGAACACTATTCCAAATGAGCTAGTTTTGTCTACTTGTGCTTTCAATTTTAATTGCTTGATATTGCTTAGCTGATATTTCATAGGGAAAAGGTCTGTGTTTATGTTTCCAAAGTTGGCATAATTTCATATTTCATGATGGACAAATAGATTCGGGTAGAAAATATTTAATCGTTGGAATATGAGCATAGTTTGTTTCGGATTAGAAATAATAAATAAAAATTAAAGAAAGAAAAAAAAAATAAAATAATAATAAAAAAACCCCCAAAAATTTCCAAGAACCTCAAAAATCAAGAAATGGGTCATTTTAGCTGATGAATGCTGTTCTTGACAATTTTGTCCCTTCGAATTTTTTTAAAATGATGATTTTGTCAATTATGGGCAAATTGTCTCAAAAAGTTCTGAAAAATTCAAAAAAATCTCAAAAATTAGGAAACAGACCATTTTGACTGGCCAATCCTATTTTTGATGAATTTCCTTTCCGTTTTTTTCCAAAATGACGATTTTGCCCCTCATGGGCAAATTGTCTCGAAAAATTCTGAAAAATTCAAAAAAATCCCAAAAATTAGGAAACGGGTCATTTCGACTGGCCAATCCTATTTTTGATGAATATCTTTTCAAAATGACGATTTTGCCCCTCATGGGAAAATTGTCTCGAAAATTTTGAAAAAATCAGAAAAATCTCAAAAATTAGGAAACGGGCTATTTCGACTGGCCAATCCTATTTTTGATGAATTTCCTTCCCGATCTTTTCAAAATGACGATTTTGCCCCTCATGGGCAAATTCTCTCGAAAAATTCTAAAAATTCAGAAAATCTCAAAAATTAGGAAATGGGCCATTTCGACTAGCCAATCCTATTTTTGATGAATTTCCTTCCTAATTTTTCCAAAATGACGATTTCGCCTCTCATGGGCAACTTGTCTCGAAAAATTCAAAAAAATCCCAAAAATTAGGAAACGGGCCATTTCGACTAGCCAATCCTATTTTGATGAATTTCCTTCCCGATTTTTTCAAAATGACGATTTTGCTCTTCATGGGCAAATTGTCTCGAAAAATTATGAAAAATTCAAAAAAATCTCAAAAATTAGAAAACGGGCTATTTCGACTCACCAATCCTATTTTTGATGAATTTCCTTCCCGATTTTTTCAAAATGACGATTTCGCCCCTCATGGGCAAATTGTCGCGAAAATTTCTAAAAAATTCAGAAATATCCCAAAAATTAGGAAACGGGCCATTTCGACTAGCCAATCCTATCTTTGATGATTTCCCTTCATGACATTTTCAAAATGACGATTTTGCCCTTTATTGGAAATTATCTCGAAAAATCCCAGAAAATTCAGAAGAGTCGCAAAACCTAGAAAACGGGCCATTTCGACTGGCCAATCCTATTTTTAATGATTTCCCTTCATGATCTTTTCAAAATGACGATTTTGCCCCTTATGGAAAATTGTCTCGGAAAATTTCGAAAAATCCTCAAAAATTACAGAAAATGGGAAATGGTTAATTTTGATTGGCTAGACCCATATTTTGTGATTTTGACCCCTATTTCTTCATGAAATGACAGTTTTACCCCTCATGGGCAAATTGTCCCTAGAAATCACAAAAATAATTCAGAAAAATTTTCAGAAATTGTGGGAAATAAGGAATGGCCACATTCAACTGGTTTGTCCTAATCCAATTCCCGATCTTTGAAAATGATCATTTTACCTTTCTGGTTAGTTTGACCCCAAATCTCATCCCAAATGAGTTTTCATAAACAAAATGGTACCGAAATGGCGTTAGAGTAATCTAGCGTAACCAAGCCCCCGAACTCATTTTCTCTGGTTCGCAAAAATAAATTAGTTCTCCTGCTACTTTATTTAGGTTTCTAATCGACCTACCAAGAACAATTAGTGGCGACTCCAAATCTTAAAATCATTTAAAACAAAAAAAACCAAAGTTGCGATTCGGTAGGGTTTGGGAGAGTCCGTGTTAGGTTAGTTAATCTAATGAACCTAATAATCCGTTCACCTGATCGAATTAATTAAAATAATTTCTTTCGGGTTGCAACATCATCTTCCTCCATTGACTTGTCCATTTGATCACTTGGGCCAGCATCATTTTCAGATAGACTTCTTTCATACTTACGAGAGCGGTCTTGCCAGCTTGAATCGTCCCATGGGTCTGATCTCCTGGTCAGCATCACTTTTCCAAGTATACTGCGACCTTTCAGCAGCCCTTGGACACTTCGGAGAGTCTGGTTGAATTTGGGATCGGGGCTCTCGGCCTTCGCTTCCCAGAGGTGGTGGTTGCTGTTGGTGTTGTTGCTCCTCATGTTTGTCCCTCCTTTTTTTTTCCTTCCGAGGAGACGACCCTCTCTGCTCATCTCCCTCTTTTTTGCTGTGCCTTCCTTTTCTTTTCTTTTTTTATTCCTCCCTCGTTGGCCATGAACATCCCCACTCTCCACTCATGCTCCACTTGGTCCCCTTTTCTTCTTTATCACCAAAAGTTTCTTCACTAAAGGTTGCCCACTAACCATTGTCCTCCTATTTTCATCAACCGATCGAAGTATAGAATCCTCGGCATAACTCGGGCGCTGACCAAATGCTCCATAGATTGATGGGTCAGCCCACTTTCTTCTACTTTTTCTTTCATGATGGTCTCTACCACCCTTTCTCCTTGAAGCTCACAATGGCCGTGTCCTCTCATCAGCGGGTCTCCACTCCCCTTCACCGACAGTTCCCTCGGCACCTTAGGTTCATGTATTTTCTTTTCTTAGAGTAGACTATGGCTGTTTAGAGAATCCCACGGCTTGCCACATACCAAAATCCCTCGAGAGCATGCTTGTAGCGACGGTACTTGCGCAACTCCTTGGCGCACCTCGCCAGGTCGAGTTTGCTCAACCTACGTCCTTCCATGATGTAATCGTTTAGTGTCTTCAACATGCTCTCGAGTGATGAGGGATTATCTCAATACTTTATTTATATTTTCTTCTTCATATGCATGTAACATTGCATCATCAAGTTCCCGCGTTTCAAATGATAAATTGAATTTGGGAAACCGAACACAACAACGAAAAAAATGCATCATCAGGCCATTGAAAAATTTGGACTATTAGAGGATAATGTCATGACTCCGGAAATGCAAAAATTGAGAATTATAGAGTTAAAATGAATTTTCTATAATTAATTAATTTTTTTCCAACTAGTCTGAAAATGAGATTAACAAAGTAATTTTCGATTTCAGATTAATTTTTGCAGATTTTCTTCAGCCAAAATGAAGAGAAAATTAAACAAAAAATATGAATTCCTTTTCATATTTTTGGGGCCACAATGCTATTTATTTATTAAGTGTTTTCCTAATTTCTAAAAAATATTAAAAATACTGAAAATATGAAAAATCATTTTTTGGTCAAAATTGGTTCCCTAGGCTTGGCCAAGGTCCCCAAAGTTGATTTTTTGATTTTATGAATTTTTATGTATTTTTTATTAATTTTTAAAAATAAAAATGTCGAAAAATACTGAAAATATGAAAAATCATTTTTTGGTCAAAATTGGTTCCCTAGGCTTGGCCAAGGTCCCCAAAGTTGAATTTTCAATTTTACAAAATTTTATGGATTTTTTATTAATTTTAAAAGAGAAAAAATGATTAAAAATCAGGTGTCAACACACATAAGGATTATAATTCAACTAGGATTGCTAAACCAAGTGAATTTTCATGATTTTCGGCTTAAGTTCACTTAGGTTTCTTTTAATTTTTTGAAAATTAAAGTCATCAATTAAGTGCCCTTGTTTTTGACAAAAAAAAAATAAGTTTAAACCATTCCCCAATGGAGTCACTAAGTTGTCAAGACATAAAATTAAGTTTTTTAATTTTAGGTTAATGGATTAGCAAGTTAATTAACTTGACTCACACTCTCCCAAGTTCTAATAATCGTGACTTATAGTTTAAATCATTATCTTGCAAAAGATTTTTAATTTTTTGGAGCCGCCACTAATTGCTTTTTGGTTGGCCAATTAGAAATAGAATAAATTAGTGAAAAAACTAAATTACTTCTGCAAATCAGAGAATCAATAGTTCGGAGATATGGTTACATTAATTTTTCAATTAATGTACTTTCGGTATCAATTTCATAAAAATGTTCAGTTTGACAATTTTATGAATTCTGATCTAAAGTTCAAATGTGAAATTTTTGGGTTTTCTTTTTATGAATTTTTTTTTGTATTTTTGTGTAATTTTCGAAATTAAAAATTAATGAAAATGAGAATGAATTAGTTCAATATTATCTTAAATGTTTTGCATTTAATTTGCATTAATCCCCAAAATTTTAGGAAAATCTTTTTACCTAAAATCTACATCTTTTAAAGTCAAGATGAATTCAAAAGGATTTTATTTATTGAATGCAATTCATTAGATAGGATTTCTAGAAAATCCTATCTTTCTAAAAATGATAAGACGTGATTTTTAAGAAACCATATATTGCTATATCTCTTCTTGTCCTTTTTTTTTTTGAATTTTCTATTTTGGGACATTAAATTAAAAGAAAAGCCATGAGAATCTTCTTCTCTTTTTTTTCTCGATTTTCATGAGTGAATTTAAATTGTAAATTTAAAATGATAGATAATTACTGCTATTTCTTTCAAATTAAATTTCAATCTAAAACCTTATAGATCGACGCTAAAATTCGAAATTCCTGCTATGAAAATAATTCTATCTAAAGCCTAATAGATAGACTTGTTTCCATGTATGCGATTGTGGATTAGGAAATTTTCCTAATCAATTACATTGTGAGATATTTTGAGTATCTTTAAAATATTTTCCAATTTTAAACCAATTGTCACAAGATTTTAAAGATATAAAAACCAAATTAAAAATCTTTTAAATTAGGCAAGACATTGCCACAAAATTCAATACATTCAATTTCAAATTTGTAATAATCTCAAACCAGCAAGTGAACATATTGCACAATTTTCCAAGATATTCAAGATTTAAAATTAATGTACAATCCATCCAAATTAAGAAGCCAAATATTGCAGACCTTTCGAGATACCTAATTTAGACATGCAATTTTCCAATTTAGGCAATGATATATTGAAAAGTTCTAAAGTAAGCAAATCAATTTTTCAAGATTTTTAATTGAATATTCAATCAATGCAAGAATATAGAAACACAATGAAGAGATAATCGAGATAGGACGTTTACCAAAAAAATTGCAAGATTGTTCTTTCCTATTTGAATTTACACAAACTTGCGACTCAAGTTAATTAGGGCACCTTGGACCGAACGACTAAGGATTCCTCATGGTAGCTCAGGCAAGGCGACCTCCACGACTGACTTGGTGTTGGTTGATGAAAAACTTCTCGAACTGGTCAGAGAAGGTAGCGATATCGAGCGCTGGCGACTGAAAATTGTTTAGCGAGACTGGATCCAAGAGAATTGTCACTGAAAATAGCCGCCAAAGTGAGACTGCTTCGCTGATGGATGGACGTGCAGAGAGTGGAGTCTTGGATTATTTGCCGAGAAAAAGACAGTCAACCGACCTCCCCCGTAATTTTTTTTTTTTTGGTTTCTTCACTTGTCCAGATGATGATGGGAGTTGATGATAGATGGAGCCTCCCAGTAGGGGTGTCCAAACCAAACAGGCTACCCGACCTGAAACAAGACCCGACCCGACCCGACCCGATAATTTGTGCATTTTTGGGTCGGGCCTTAGTCGGCTTCGGGTATTGTTCGCTATTATTGTTTCTGTGTTCGGGCTTGGGCTTAACATGAGCCCAAACAAGGAAACAACTAAACAAGCCCAAAACAAAAACAACTGATCAAGCAAGCCCTAGATTTGCTCGCGTTCGCGTCTTCTCTCGCTTCTCACTCGCGCTTCACCTTCACGGCGACGATCAGTTCTCACTCTCGCATCCTTCTCTCGCACTTCACGGCGACGCTCCACGACGTTGACCTCACCCGATGCCCTTAAACCCTAGACGCTAGTCGAATTTCAGAGACGAAGCTCTTCGAGACCTCAAGCGAGCTGATTTCCTTGGGGCCGCCGTTCCTCCGCCTCTCATTACCGCGCTCGTTGCCGCGCTCATTGCCATGTCTTCTCTTTGTCTCACTCCAGGTACGCCACTTGTTTCTGGAAGAACGTAATCAGCTCTCCATCTGAATAGTTGCTTGGCTTGGACTAGCTTTGCGCTCACTACTTCGTCCTTATTAACCTAATACAGCTCCTGTCAGTAGTAGTCGCATGATGAAGTAGATGAATATAGACTTTCTTTTTCTTGTTGTCTCCTTCATTCTTTTTTTAAGCTATGATTGCAATTTTAGTTCATCGGATATTTTGATTTCTCTGTCTTCGTTCTCCGTTATTCAGCTTAAGTGAAACAATTAAGAAAATATTTTGTGTTTAATGTTTGTTTGTTTATGTATGATTCATTATGATTCATGGTTCTCGACATTTTGGGTCTGTCTTATAGTGCTCCAAAATTTTTGTTGGAACCTTAAGACCTAGTTTAAATCTGCTTGTTCAGTTAATGCAGTTATCGTATATAGCCTCATTATGACATCTTGATTTAATATTTCAATCAGTTTTGTAATGCTCCAAGGAATGATTTTCAAGCAAAGCTTGTGTTCAAGCCTCTATCCCCAGATCGTCGGTTTGAGCCAATAAATCAAGATGTGCACATTCTCTCGAAAAACATTTCTATCACAAATTTCTTAAATCTCCAGGTTCGACGCTTCTTTAATTTCATCTCTATTTTGTGCTCAATATTCTCAATCATCAATAAGTCTATTTAACTTCTGTGCAGATTAAGCGATAATTGGTAAAGCTTTTGGGGAGTCAGTCAGCTTGGTGTGCTTTGAATTCACAGGGTAAGTTTCTTCCTTCTCAATTCCACTATTTTGCTGTTGGAAGAAACTAGATGAGCCATCACGCCAAAACAAGTTCTAATTCTATTCTACCAACTATTCGGTGTCATGAATTAAAAGTTTGCTAGTACAAACCTTCTTTTAACTATAATGGGAATTAACTTTGCAGGGTAGTGGCTGGAAGATTGTTGCAAGCTTTGAGGGAAATTTTCCTAACCGCATCAAGCAACTTCCCTTGGATTGGCACTTTGATATCAACAATGTCAAAAGGGTATATTGGTTTTGCTATTTCCTCCCATGATCTCCATACTTTAAAGTCCTTACAACTATTTTCTTCAACAGAGAACTAAAACTTTACAAGGAAATAGGACAAACCAATTGTGTTTGAGCTGTTAATTGTACAAATCTTTTGGACGCAGTTTTAAAGAAATTCATAGATAATATTGAGAGAACTTTGGAGGATCCGGTGCAAATAAATTAAAACTGGTCCGAAGATTTTATAGTCTAGTACTTATCCAGAGGAAATGCCATGGGGTTATGCCCCTGCTAATTACGCCACAAGAGATGTTATCCACTAAACATAAATTGAGTACTATAACCGAATAGATTTTTTAAGATAAAGATCCTAATCTTGACCTCAAATATGAACCCGAGGAAATCTTTTAGAGTTCATGTGACTACTTCACTAAAGTAAAAGATTGGAAGCTCTATTGTATTATTGTTTAGTCTGCACCGAACTTCAGCTTTTGTCAATCTAACAACTCTATAATATTCTTGTCAGTCTGCAATATACTTTATCGGCCATATTGGTCGTAGATAATGTCTATAATGCCTCAACCTTAGTCATATAAGGCAAGGTGATGTTTGAATAAGATGGAGTTGGGAGAAGAGGGAATTTTCCAAAATTCCCCTATGGTGATATTTGAAGTGAAAACGACAACTTTGATCTTATGAGATGAGTTAGCTCAGTAAGTATGCAGACTAAACAACTCTATAATTTTTCAGCTTTTCCAAAAATTCCCCTATGTTGATCTTGCAATACTATGGATATGAAGTTTTTCAGAGACCAAATCAATTATATTTGGAGACTAACAGTAATACCTACCATCTATTCTCGAATGTCCACAAGTTTTTCTCTTGATCGTGACCAAGGATAATATTTATGTCCACATCCCACGTCCCAACCGCTTGTGCCAACCTCTGCCGATATTGTTTTTTTTTTTCCTGCAACCAGGGGTTCTGATTGGCGGGCGTTGACTCTTAAGTAACGAAATGGAGCCTATATCCCAGTTTAATTTATGCTCGCCGGACCACAGGATGAAAAGAAAACGACAATCATCAATGTTCATATCGTTGCCTTGGACATTAACTTTCCCTTGAAGGACAGTGACGGCAATATTACCCCAAGCCGGGGGCGACCGAGTCCTACAGAAGCTTCTATTGTTTACTCCATATCATGCATGGCTTTAATCTTGTGATCGAGTGAAATGAAGGTTGCAACAGTTAAAGATCAAGTTCCGAGAGCGGATTTTGTCTACCAGTTCCATAACTGACTTTGGATTGTTTAAGCTGAGCAGCCAAATTCAATTCAAAAGGCATCAATCTCAACTCTTTGGTGGCAGCTAAAAAAGAAAGAATGAAAGGTCAGATTGCTTATCGTATTTAACTAGAAAGATGGGATGACATTGATTCCTTACCTACTGAATTAATTTAGTTATCTTGACAAAGATTGGTCTCAGTTTCCTCATTTTTTTAGTTGCAGCTTCCAGAGAGTGAACTAGAGGCCAAGATGAACAAGGTTAGTGCCTCTTAACATTGAACAACAAGAGAAGCTTGAAAGGCTAACTAAGTACTTTTTGTCACGTCGCTTCTGTATCCTTCCCTTTCCTTTTCTCAGCTAACATCTTTCGAGAAGGGAAGAGAACATTAAACAAAGCACATCACATGGATAAATTGATGTAGTGTGGATTAGTATATCGTAGTTGATTCATTATCATTAGCATTCATACATGGATAAATTAACCTTCTCAATCTCAAGGCTACTATACTTGACAAACTTGCAGATAGGAATTTAGAATTTCATTAATCATTCCACAATTACCTCCACTGCTTGAGATGTTATGATTCATTTCTAAGTTCATAGTTTGTCCTGACACCATCATTTTGTTATGTGCAGTTTTCTGGATTTTCTCATTGATAGATCTTTTACTAGTAAATCTTGAATCGCTAGATGTCTTCGTCAACGGATCCTAAAATCACAAGTAGAAAGAGAAGGTCCTCTATGTGGGATCACTTTAAAAGGATCCCATGTGAAGACAAGAGCCTAGAAAAGGCTGAATGCTTATACTGTGGTGCCCAAATTGGTTGTTCTAGTGTCCAAGGGACTAGCTCAATGCATCATCATTTGGGTAGATGTAAGGAATACCCATATGCGGGCATCGAGAATAGGAAAAAAAGTGCCTCTAGGGTTGGTAGCTCATCCAGTCCATGGAAGTTTGATCAAGATGCTAGTAGAAAAGAACTAGCGACCATGTTTGTTCTTGCTGAATTGCCTTTTAAGCTCATAGAACATGAGGGTTTTCGGCGGTTTGTGAATAGAATCCAGCCAAAGTTCTTAATTCCATCGCGTCACACATTAAGGCGTGATTGTTATGATTTATATGTGGAGCAAAGAAGTAAATTGATGAAATATTTTGCCGACACATGTCCTAGAGTTTGTTTGACGACCGACACATGGACCTCTTGTCAAAACATGAATTACATGTGCCTTACCGCACATTTTATTGATGCTGAATGGAAGTTACAGAAAAAAAATCTTAAGTTTTTGTCAAATCCCGGGTCATTCCGGCGAGATAATAGGAAAGGCGATTGAAGAATGCTTGATTGGTTGGGGGATTCAAAGCATTTTTTCTATCACTGTAGATAATGCGAGCTTGAATGATCTAGGAATTCAATACTTGAAAAGGAGATTTAATTTTCAGAACTCTCTAGTATTGAGGGTGAGTTACTCCACATGAGGTGTTGTGCTCATATATTGAGTTTGATTGTGAGAGAAGGGTTGAAAGACAAAGATGATTCTGTTGTCAGAATACGTTCAGCTGTACGTTATGTAAGGTCTTCTCGTGCGAGGTTAAGTCGGTTTAAGACTTGTATTGAACGAGAAAATATTGAGCCCAAGAGTCTTGTATGTTTGGATGTGGAGACCCGTTGGAACTCAACGTATATGATGTTGGAATCAGCTTTGAAGTTTGAAAAAGCTTTTTTCTCATTGGAAATTCGAGATAGTAAATTTGTTGAAGAATTGTCCAAGGGGAAAGGGGTGCCTACTATTGATGATTGGATTATGCTCGTCAGGTTCTTCCTTTCTTGAAGTTGTTCTTTGATACGACTTTAAAAGTTTCAGGCTCTTCTTATGTCACAAGTAATGATTTGGCGAATGATGTCTTTGGGATTTTGGGATGATTAATGAATATATTGAGAATGAGGATAGAAGTTTGCAGGAAATGGCCAAAAGATGAAGATAAAATTTGATAAGTACTTTGGCAATGTGAAGAACATCAATCTTATTTTGTTCATTGCTTGCATACTTGACCCTCGACATAAGTGGGAATATGTGAAATGGGTGATCAATGATGTTTATGAGAGCAATGAGGCAAAAATTTTACATGATAAAGTAACATCATCTCTGGCATCCTTGTACGAGCAATACCGCACGGGTAAATGCCCCCAAGGAAACTTGAAATTAAAGGGTACGAGGACAGTAAGTGTGTCAAAGTCTCCCGTGATTGGTGCTAATTTCATGACTGCAAAATATCTTCGCAAAACGGGACAACAAATTTTGGAAGAGCAATCTGAATTGGATAAGTATTTGGAGGAAGCATGTGAACGCTATAACCCCGACTTTGATATTTTAGCTTGGTGGAAAGTAAATTCTTCGAGATATCCTATTCTCTCTTCCATTGCTCGAGATATTTTGGCCGTGCCCATCTCAACTGTAGCATCAGAGGCCGCATTCAGCACAGGAGGTCGTGTACTTGATGCCTTTCGTAGTTCCTTGAGCCCAAGCATGGTGGAGGCTCTTATATGCGGTCAAGACTGGCTGCGATCCACACCACTTCCATTTTCGATTGAGGAAGGCTTAGAAGAACTTGAAAATTTTGACTCGGGTGAGAAAACATTATTGTTGTAATATTTATACTCTTTTATATTATAATAGATACTTAAGTTCTCATTTGGATTGTGAATTTGCAGAGTCTTCAAATTCAACCATGGAGTCGAGCTGGGTATCTCTTGATGATTGATTGGAATATGTAATTCAATATAATGAAGGTGTTCACTTGATGAGCTTTGGGTGGTGATGTTTATTCTTAGTGAGCTGTAGCACAATGGACACTGAGTTATAACTAATGGTCATCAATGAACCTCAGGGAGTCATCTAGCTTTGAAATAAGTATACATTGGCCATAAACATTCCAATGAAGGAACAAGAAAATATATTCTCTTAACTTATTAGTCAGAACCCAAAGTACTTTTTGCTTCAATTAGCAGCGTCTCGCATTATTTATTGTTTAGAGCACTGTGATTTTGACCATTTAGTGAAGCTTTTTCATAATGTTCTTTCCTTTAATATGAAAAAACAAAGGCAAGATTTGCTTTTTCTGGGCAAATCCTAACATACTATGCATTTTGCTGCTTGTTATCTGGTATTCACATGATATTGTTCTGATCACTTATGAATGTACAGTATGTGGTTGAAATCAACCACTGGTCATGTGTAAAAAGCATATAGAGTTATAGAGTTGTGCTAGCTACTAAGATTTTAATCCGCTGCCAGCTGATGCCTTTACCCATGTCAACCTTGATTGGCACTATTGGTTCATGGCTATCAAGAGTGATGGTGCTGTGTAGCAGGAAATGCAGATGCATTTCAGATAATCAACCAATGAATTTCTTTTCAATGCTCTCAACATTGCCAGAACCTTTGTTACTGTATCTGATTTGGCATTTGTATGTTGGTAACCCTTATTTCATTATCTGATTTTGCGTTTTGTGTACCAGACAGGCCCTATCAATTTTCGCAGCAGAACTGTATTTGAGGATGCAACTGTGGAAGTGGTTAGAGATTTCTTTTGGGATGATGAGTTCCGGCCAAAATGGGATCCTATGCTTGCATACTTCAAAACCCTGGAGGAATGCCCTCATACAGGGACAATGATTCTTCACTGGATAAAAAAGGTTTTTCAAGCTTGTAAATGGAAGACAAGTACACGCATACACACACATTTGGGCTTCTTTTTGTTTCTTTCTCCTATGAGATACAATACAATTATAAATGACAAAATTTTACCTTTCTATGTCAGTTCCCTTTCTTCTGTAGTGATTGTGAGTATATTATTGGCCGACGGATATGGGAGGCTGGCAAGACGTATTATTGTGTGACAAAGGTATGTAGGATCGGATACGTTCATGTGGTAGAATTTAACTGTCTAGGACTGGGTATTAAACATTTTCATGGTCTGCACAATATGTGATGACATTCCTTCCTCTGTCACTTCCCATGGTCTACTGAATTTACCCGAGTTATCTCTGTTCCGAAAGGTTTTGTGACTTTCAGTTGGGAAAAAAGCCACTGTAAGGAGAGGATGATCATGTTGCAATACCCCCTAGACAGAAAATTCTTAAATTATTAGGCAATCGTAGTCTACTTTAGCCCACTTCCCATGAGCAGTTAGATCAAGACCTCATGGACATGCTATTTCAATCTGTGTTTCTAATGGTACAGATCAACATACAGATGTAGCTTACATGTTTTTCTGTCAAATTGTAATCGGATGTACTTAGTTTAGTCTAGAGAGAGACTATCAGGTGCTAGTGTCGGAAAATGAACTGGCCCCACTTGGCTTAGCATATATTCTCGTCACGTCTGTGACTTCGTTATGATCATCAGGGTATTTTTTCGAACAATTGATTTGTCTGAGTTGCCCAATTGTGCTGTATTTGGTCTCGCCATCATTGGAACCAAAGTTCTTTTGTTAATTTGTTCCTGCATGTTGTCCGAATTCTTAGAGGGGGCATGGTCTGGAATCATCTGTTTAGTAGCATGACCAAAGCAGCAACAGATGGAGGCATTGCAAGTACCCGAAACCCGACCCAAAAAAACCCGACCCGACCCGACCCGATTGTTCATTTCATGTTTGGTTCAATCTTGTTTCGGGTCGGGTCAACAATATGTGCGTTGTGTTTCGGGTCGGGTCGGGTATCGCGAAGACCCGATCCGACCCGACCCGTTGACACCCTAATGTTCATATCTATGAATTTTTTCATATCCTATCATGTTTATTATTTGGTATTTACACATATCGATATAAATGAACTTGAAAATGCACAAGCAGAGATTATAAGAATCTCTCATAATTTACTGCCAGCTCTAGTAAGAGAGAGAAAATATGATCATTCATATTTGCAACTATGAAAATTTTTTCCTCTCGCTAATTTCATTAAACTTCAACTGAACCACAAAGCTACGGAAGAGTATGAGTTTTAACTCTCTTTCTACATTCATGGACTTTTTACATGAACTAGAAACGTTCGAAGGAGAAGAAGTTTTGACTCTCACTGTTTTAGTACAGTTTCAATCTAAACTAAAAAACTACAAATGAGTAGTGAAACTTCAACACGAACGAAAGATATATTGAAGGAGGTGGAGATTTCTTTTTTTTTTCTTAGAAATTTCATTATCCCATCTTCTTTGAGAATTAGAACGATCATTTTCAACTCTTGAATTTATTCATTTAAATCTGGGTTATTCTACTTTATTTTTACTTGCTTTTTTTATTTTTATTTTTTGTTCTATCATTTCTTAATATACACTACCATATATTAAATTTTTATTTTTATTTTCTTATTTAAGAATTTTTTAATCGAGAAAAAATAGCTTTTATGCCATGAAAAAAAATCCCCTTCATTTTTATCCCACCAATCCCATGGATATTTTTATCTAGACTATATTCTCCTTATATCCCATTTTATTCTGTTCTAGGTAGGAACCAAACACATCGGTGACTACCAAATATAGCCAAATGGTCCGATTAGGGAAGGACTTTAAAATACTTCCCTAAACAATTGAAAAAAATATGAAAAGAAAGAAAAAGAAGCACATAGCATTCATAATTAAAAAAAAAACTTAAACACCTCATAGAAAGAACGGAGATAACAAAAAAAAAAATCTCAACTCCAGTACGTCTTCAATGAAAATCAAAATAAGTTTTCTCATTGACCAAAATAGAAATAGGAAGTGTTTAAAATTATATCATATAACTCGAACATCAGAAGATATTCAAATATCCCAATACATGAAAATTGTGTCCCCCACTTATGTAACGTATGTATTTCAGGGATTATCAAGTTACTTTAATTTTGTTAGATCTTGCGATTAGAAAATAACAGTCACAATAAGCAAGTCAACATTATTAATTAAATTATACTAATCACTAAGTATTATTTAACTCAAATATTTGAGTACTGAGGATTGAATGAACAAGTGACAAACTTTTTATCATGCTTACATAGTGGTCATCATGTGAGGAAAGAAAGATCAATGAGCTTATTTTTCTCAAAATATTAACCCTACTTCCATTTTTACTCTATATATAAGTAATAATTGTAGATCAGCATACCACTAGCACGTCATCTGTGTGCGAAAGATTGACATTCGAAAGATAAATATGGTTATGTACTTTGAAAGGCATTACGGTGTCGATCTCAAGTTGTGGATACATCCTGCTCCTCTTTTCTCTCTTCCGGTAAGAGCCCTCCCTATCCATGGCGATGGCTGTTCTTGACAAGTAAGCCCTTTCTTGAACCCTTATCTCGAGCTCCTCTCTGTCATGGCACCCATCTTCATCTTAGGAAAAGTTTCTCCTTGGCCGCCCTGACCCTCACCCAGCCTTAAACCCTAGCTTGTCCTCTTTTCCTTGGCCTGATTTTGATCTACTTCCTACTTTCTTCTTGTTTACTTCAACTTTGTTGCTATCTCATTTGGGCCTCCCTCACCATGAATCCCTAGGCTCTATGCTGGGTTTTCTTGGCCGAGGGTGCCTTCCCTTCTACCCCCCAAACTCCCACACTCCCCGCTCTTCCCCTGGGCATGACCCCCTTCCCCCACCCCTTTTCTAAACCCAGCCTGATACCAAATGCTTAACTGAGACAGTTCTATACCACTTTCTTTTAGTCTCGGTTCTCTCCCTACTCGATAAGGTAGAGGTCCTTTCAATCTAAAATAGTTTTCTATTTTGTTTTCCCTAGCCTCCACCCTGCAGTACATAATATGCGTTGAGGTTATTATTGTGGTTGTAATCTGCGAGGTGTGCGTATCTCACGCTCTATTCAGGTGACCCTGTTCTCTCTCTGCCTACTTTTTCGCTGAGAACACTAGCTTCGAAGTTTGGAAGGGGGGTAAATTGAAAGATAAGAGAATGGCAACTATATGCCGAAGGATGGGTAATATGTGGTCTACGGACTCTGTAGCCAATATGTTTGAGGAAATTCCAAAAGAGAAAGAGGTGGAGTGTATTCTGACCTTACTAGGGAAACTCCACTCCAGACCCAACGTGAATTTTCAAGCCTTCCACTCCACAATGAAAAAAATGTGGAAGATGGAGGAAGTGATGAGCGAATAACCTCAGCAGGGAATTTTTACCTTTACATTCCACTTGGAGAGTGAAAAAGATAGGGTATTAGCCAACACCCCATGGTCCTTCTCAGGTAATCTTCTTATCCTCCTATAGCTTGGCCCAAAAATACTGATCTACCAACACGATTTCAACCACTGTGCATTTTAAGTTCAAGTGCATAGCCTACCATTGGGAAGGATCACAACAAAAGTTATGGAGTAGGTACTTTCAAAAATAGGGTCAGTGATGGAGAAGAAGCTTACTGCAAAAGAAGGAAACCTTTGTAAGGTGGGGAGAGCTTGGGTCTTCCTTGACTTAGCATTGCCACTCAAGTCCAATGTCATTGTCAATTGGCAAAAGGCCAATACAAGATGGATTTTAGGTATGAAGGATTCCCTAGTTTCTTCTATTCGTGTGAGAAGATGGGCACTATACTTCAAACTGTGAAGAAGTGCCCCACAAAGAAGTTGAATCAAAGAAGATAAGTGCGGAAAATTTTGGGTATTGGTTGAAAGCAGAAGCTCAGCAGACAAGCTCATTTTGAAAGCTAGTCAATGGCAATGAGTTCTTAGGGTCTGATGAAGAAGAAGTCATCCCGGAAACCTTGGTCCAGGAAGATGTGATGGAGGAGGTGGCACCGATGAGAGTCAAAATTCAGAATGAGCCGAGATCCATGGAAACTCTCACTGAGCAGAGGCTGAGGAAAAGAGCTAAGGGCCACAAGGAAGCCAAGAAGGTGGCTTCAAGAACAAGTCAACAAGGCACCCAATTAATCATCTCAAACACTCCCTGGCAAGAAGAAACAGCTAAGCACTTGGCTGAATGTACCCAGAAAAATAGCAAGGATTACCTCACTCCAGTAGCTAAGAAGGCGAAGAAGCAAGATCCTTACTTTGGTCAGGGGAGGGATTATGCTGATCTAGATGAAGCTCTGCTTCACGAGACTTTGATCCAAGTCAAGAGTGGGTCAAAAAGATAGGTTTTATTAGCTAGCCCTAATAAACCACCGAGGGATAAGTGAAAATTCTAAGCTGGAACTGCCAAGGGTTGGGTTTACCCTAATGTTCCAGCATCTTCGAGCCCTTGTGACTCGCGAAATACCCAACGTCATCTTTTTAATGGAAACAAAAAATAAGAGAGAAATCATAGACGGGGTGAGGAAGAGACTCAACTTCAATTCATTTGTGATAGTTGACCCAATAGATACTGCTGGGGGTTTGATGGTTATGTGGGATGAGGAAGTGCATGAGTGCAATGAAGAAATCATAGACCTAACACGCAAACTTTGTGGCAATGAGAAGACTATAGGCATATCTCTACTTCTAAGGAGAAACTCCTCCTCTGGCAAAATCTGTGAGGTATCCATTATGAGAACAAGTTCCCTTGGCTATGTGTGGGCAATTTCAACAAGATTCTTACTGAGGGGAGAAAGTAGGCAAATGCGACACTGAGTACTGTAGAATGG
>JAGVVM010020702.1:0-20853 GCA_019149425.1 Psidium friedrichsthalianum | reverse complement strand
AACAGTACGTTATCCGGTGCCATCCTCTCGAGCGCACGACTCTTACCAGTCCACCGTTGAATGGAGCAAGATGGTCGACCGTGCTCGTTTCCTTTTTTTTTTTTAGTGAGCCAGAACATAGTCCCTCGGTATCAAAGTCGAAAAGCGTAAAATCTCAGTATTCAAAATTTATTCTGCTCACGACCATTATATCCATGTGAAGTCCTCAAGATATGACATTTTTGGAAGAGGAATGCAAGTTAGTGAATTCTTAGGAGATTTATTCGTGGAAATGACAGGGTTTTGGTGCCTTTGGCCGGTTCGAACAATGAGTCCTGGTGCCAAGGTCTCGATGGCCTTGCTTCCCGCTCAGCTGCTTACTACCAGCAAGGTGCTCGTTTTGCCAAATGGTAAGACAAACACATTCCTCTACCCTTTACTTTCAACTGCCTGCATAAGCGTCAAATCATTAGCTTAAACATCTTAATTCACTATTTTTTACCCAATCAACATTGGCAATGTCCCCATCTTTAATTACGTAAAGAGCTTATTGAAATATTTGTCATTGAATCAGAGAGTACGTTGTGAGCATCCCGAATGGCCCTACTGCCCTGGCTATGAAGGAAGCCGCCTGGGTCTCGCCCGCTAAACTCGCCATCTCTCAGGTAAACTCTGCCGAAACTGGGTGTTTGTCTATTTGCACTTGCCCTTCTTTATTACGGTTGTGAACACGTCTACTTAACCTTTGGCAGGACAACGGGTTGGTACCGATTTGTGGAGCCGGAGATCTTGCTTGATGGTGAACATGGAATAGACAGGACATTTGAAGTTGCTCAGAAGGTTTGGGCCCCGAGGTTTTCTTCTACCTGGCTGAGAACAATGTCATGTTCGAGGGTATCCTACTCAAGCCCAGCATGGTCACTCCCGGTGCCGAGTGCAAGGACAGGGCCACTCCTCAACAAGTTGCTGAATACCACCCTCAAGCTCTCCACCGCAGGAGTCCCCCAGCAGTCCCTGGAATCATGGCAAGTCTCATTACCAAATCCCTTGCTTTTAACTGTGAACTATGACTCCAATTTGTTGTCTCTGGTTCGTTTGGTTCTTCGGTTTTCTCTTTTTCTTTGCCTATTCTAATGATGCCAATCTTCCTCGTGCGAGCAGTTCTTGTCTGGTGGGCAATCTGAAGTCGAAGCCACCCGAACTTGAATGCCATGAACAGTCGCCAAACCCGTGGCATGTATCTTTCTCATACGCCCGAGCCCTCAGAACACGTGCTTGAAGACATGGGGAGGAGACCGGAGAAGGTGAAGGCAGCCCAGGACACGTTTGCTTGTCCGCGCCAAGGCCAACTCTCTTGCTCAGCTTGGCAAGTACACTGGTGAGGGCGAGTCCGACGAGGCCAAGAAAGGGATGTTCGTCAAGGGCTACGTGTATTAAGCCGTTCGCCATAGGTGGAAGAGGATGATCAAACTGGGAGACTCAAGAATATCTCTCCCAGCGTGTTATGATTATAGATAGCCACGGAGACTTTTTTTGCACATCGAATGTATTGTTCAGCCACCCTATAAACTTCTTGTGATGCTGAGATTATTCAGTTTGGTGAGTCTATGAATCGTTATATTTGGCGAAGTGAGCACCTCGAGCTCTGCATATTTTTAAGATACATGACGTATTAAAAGGAAGGTAGCAGAGATTTATGTCTCAAAACTTATCGATCGGTTTTGAGGTTCAAACTAATATTATCATAATCGCTGCGAGAATTATATTATGGTTTTTCTAAGTAAATGAATAGTACATACACAACAAAGCGAAAGTTTATGAGGCAAGCCAATCATTGAAACAAAAGAGGGCTGTATTTTTTCCGTTTTGCCATTCATTGCTTCCTCAGTGCGATGTTCAAAATTGTTATCATTTTAAGAAGTCTAAAAGGGTGTTCAAAATACTTAGTTTGCT
Source organism: Psidium friedrichsthalianum (assembly GCA_019149425.1). NCBI lineage: Eukaryota > Viridiplantae > Streptophyta > Magnoliopsida > Myrtales > Myrtaceae > Psidium > Psidium friedrichsthalianum. Next base: position 18,921 of record JAGVVM010020702.1, on the reverse strand, counting down.
CATTCCTTGAAAAAGCGTGGAGTAGGTGGCTTTGAACTTTCTTGTTCAAGGTGCTTAGTTTGCCTTTATATTTGCCATGTTGACGAGAGACGTGACATATGTTGTCGCATGGCTTCTCGTTTATATGTTTAACTTTTCAAACTTATATGGTTTATTAGTTTGAATTTCAAAAACTTAAAAAAAGAAAAAGCATATCTGAAAATTATTGCTATTACCTTTGCATTTTGATTGGCCTTATATAGAATATAGTTCTCAAATGTGTTGTTGAACGATAAAAATTCACATTAAGTGATGCAAGTCTTTATCGAACGAAATGTGTTTGATCAAAACATTCTACAAAAAAAATAAAAAAGAACTGACGTCGACTCTGATTCTTACCCCCACCAAATCACACGGAAACGCGAACACGAGGCCATGCGGTTGCAGAGATCCACGGCTGTGGGACGTCCTGATTAAAATGGGAAGTGGGTGGCACGTGGATCGATGCAACGCACGTGGCCGTGGGATTCCAACGGCTCTGTGTCCCCCTCCCTCTCCCTCCTAAAATTCAGAAACACTCCCTCACACTGGACCCATTTCTCTCTGGGTCTCTCTAAACCCACAGCGTGAGATTGCTCCGTCGACGGTAGGCTGGTGAGAGCGTGAGAGGGGGGAAATAGGGCTAGGGTTTTGGCTGCGAGGGCTCCAAGACCCGCGACCTCCAGGCTCCTCTGGAAACCCGGGGGATGGGTTTCATCAGGACGATCGTGTCCACGCCGGAGCTCCAGAGCCCCGAGGGAGGCGTCGGCCGCCCAAGCTTAGCCAGATCCGATTTCGGAATCTCCCGCGTCACCGAGGCCCGGGTCTATTTCCGGGGCGATGATGATGGTGTCACTGGTGTCCAAGAACTTGCATGGACAGGAACGCATAAGTCTGGTAGGTTGTCATCTCTAATCATGGAAAATCGTCCTCGATTCTTACTTTCCAAGGTTGTTCTGTCTTGATCTTCGTCTGAATGCTGGGTTTCTTTTGCGCTGCATTATGCTCGCTGTAAATGTAGTTGTTGCTAATGGCATCTGTGGTATTGTTTTCTCTGAGAAAAAAATTTCGGGGAATATTCAATCCAGATGCTTTGTTGTTCTGATTATTTTCCTTAATTTTGAGTGTAATGTGGTCAGCGTTCGTTGCTGCACAGGCAAATTTTTTGCAAATTTTTGAGGGAGACAAGTGATTAGGAAACTCGTGTCGAGATGGAAACGTTTTCCAAAATTTTGTTGATCATGAAAAGGAGCAATCGCCGCCTATAAGCTCCTCAAGAACCTTCGCATGCCATTAGAGAAGGTAATTATTTTTCCAATCGCTGTCTATATAATCAGTTTCTTCGAAGTCCTTGTCCTCTTGTGTTTTTTTTTTTATCGATTTTAAATTTCAGTCTCTTAATTAATGCAAGCCCACAATATCAAGGTTTCGTATCATATATTGTGGCGATGCATTTATCAACTAAATACCTTGGGTTGTTGATCCCATATATCTAGTTCAAGTACATTTTTGTTTCGGTTACATTTATTGCTCTGATATTGGATCTTATTATGGGTATTGTCACTTTCTATCATCTGTTGTTCGAAATGCGTGCGACTGATGCATTTCTGATTGCATGTGTAATCATATCAGAAGCTCTAAGAGCAGATTCTCATACAAGCTTGCTGCAGAGTGCTTAGTTATTGTGCTAAACAGACATCGGGATCAGCTTAAAGTTGGTCATAAAACCTCGGAAGGGATTCAAAAGTACTATGAAGCTCTTGAAATTGATCCCCATTATGTTGTAAGTTGTCGTTCTCCAACGTTCTCTTTTACTTATTCTGCATTGTTAGCCACAAAGTTTACTCATTTTTTCTGTGGTCTGAAACTTGTATTTGCATGCAGCCCATGTATTATAACCTAGGTGTTTCTACTGTAAAATGATGCAACATGACACATCCCTTAATTGTTTTGCGAAGGCTACTCTGGTGAGGCCTTTGTGTGCAGAAGCATATTGCAACATGGGGTCATATGCAAGAAGCTTGGTGATTTGGAGTCAGCTATTGCCTGCTGTGAGAGGTATTGCTGTTGGCAACTGATTGCAGTTGAATCAATTGTTGCATTTTCAGTCCGGAGCAATTCTTCTTTTACTGAAGCTTTCTTGCATGGGTTCTTTGTAACAGAAGTCTCGTTGTGTTTCCAAGTTTTGAGATTGCAAAAAGCTATATGGCAATAGCTTTGACAGATTTAGCAATGAAGGTAATTACTTGCACATTTTCCAGGCATGGACGTTTTATTTTGTTGCTGAACCTTAAGTTGGGCTGCTATTATATTTCTATTGGACAGTAATATATTGTAAGCCTGATAATTTGTTAGAGGTTTCTTTGAATAATTAATGGGCTATTTACGTGCCATGCCACCTCTGAAAATATCTGTCTATTTTTTAAACTTCAAAAGTGTCTGAACAATGTTTGGTCCTGTTGCATAATGCTGAGAATGCCTTTATGCGTTTCTTGCATCCGTTTATGGTAGTAGAGAAGCACGAGACCTAAATACTGAGTTTGTTTCTCTTGATGTGAGGATTGAGGTTATGCTTTTGTTTCTCTTGATGTGAGGATTGAGGTTATGCACAGTTGCTATCTTCTTTATGGGCTTTCATCGTACAACGTAATTGCATTCGCATATCTCTGACTTTGCCTTAAGTTGAGCATATTAGTTTTTCATTTTTTTTTTCTGAAGGAACCTTTATAGCTGTTCAGTTTTTATGTCAAAGGATTCTTCATACCTGTTCAGTATCCTAATTATCTAGTGATCATATGGAGTTTTGGTCATAGCATCTAAGTCTAATGTTACGCTACTCCTTTGAAGGCCCTTCCTCAAGGTATTTTAAGCCAAAAGGAAGTAAAGAAATATAAAATGAGCTACAAGCAACAGATTTAAGGTTGTCGACTTCATTCATGAAACCAAGTGATGTATTGGTTTCCTGTTGATATGTTCATTGCTAAGCTTTTTCAGATGAATGCATTTTAAAGTTGTGGATTTCCTCAATGTATTCTGAGCCAAAAGGAAGTAAAGAAACATAAAATGAACTGCTGGCAATTAAAGCTACCGACTTCATTCATGAAACTAAGTGATGTATTGGTTTCACGTTAATATGTTCTTTCCTTATTTTTTCTGTCGAATGCATTTTGTGCTAAAGTTCTATTTCTTCTTCATTTGTGGACATTCTTTTGGATAGAATCAGCTTCTTCCTATGAACTACATAAATGAGGAGCACGATGACAAACCTTTTGAGGATAACATGTTGGCCTTTAACTTCTTTCAACCTATCACATATCTTCAAACGCATGTATGATCTCCAAAGAAGCTTTCGCTATGTCTACTACATCACATGCCTTTCTGTTGATAGAGAAAAAATTGAACCGAATGCTTGGTTAGGTCAATGTGACCCCAAGCTATCTATTTATAATAAAGCCAAAAAGGCCAAGAACTACAATATTACCCTTATTGCTACTATTCATAAAATAATAAAGAAAATTGATAAATATGCCCCCATTGTCCAAAGACTCTCAACACTCCCCCTCAAGTTGGAGTATAAATATCACACATGCCCAACTTGACTAAAACAGGATGAAACGATTTACTCCTTATTCCTTTAGTGAAGACATCAGCAAGTTGATCACCGAACTGAACAAAAGGCATACAAATTAATCCACTCTCCAACTTCTTCTTGATGAAGTGTTTGTCAATCTCTACATGTTTTGTACGGTCATGCTGTATAGGATTGTGAGCAATAATAATTATTGCCTTATTTATCATAATATAGTATCATAGGAAGAATAACAGATACACCAAGATTTTCAAGTAATCCTTTAAGCCGTAACAACTCACAAACTCTCTATGCCATCGCACGAAACTTCGCTTCAACACTAGATCGAGCAACCACATTCTGCTTTTTCCTGCTAAGAAAGTACAATACTCAAAAATAGACTTTCGGTCTGGAGATCCTGTCTAATCAACATTTATATAAGCTTCAATCTTCAAGCCATCATGAGGAGATAAAAGAATCCCTTTGAATCCCTTTCCCAGGAGCAGATTTTAAATAACGAAGGATCCGAAGAACAGCATTCATATGAGTAGAGTATGGATCATGCATAAACTAACTCACCAGGCTCACAGCAAAAGCAAAATCAGGTCGGGTGTAGGACAAATAAATCAACTTACCTACTAACCGTTGATAACGACCTTTATCCACTGGATCACTATCTTTTTCTCGAAGACAAGTATTGGCCTCAATAGGTGTATCAAAAGGATGATATCCCAATAACGCAACTTCTGTCAAAAGATCAAGGACATACTTCCTTTGAGATAAAAAGATATCCTTTGAAGATCAGGTAACTTCAATCCCAAGAAAGTACGGAAGCTTTCCAAGATCTTTTATCTCGAACTCTTGTTCAAGAAACTTCTTCAACCGACTGATCTCATCACTATCATTCCTCGTGACAATAATGTCATCTACATAGTCAATGAGAATAGTGAAAAACCTAGAGGAATCTCCATATACATAAAGTGCACGTTTCAACTTACATACTTTACCTTGAGTTTTATCACAGGAAAAACCTAGAGGAATCTCCATATACACCTTCTCCTCCAACTCTCCATGAAGAAAGGCATTCTTCATACCTAATTGTTGAAGATCCCATCCCTAGTTAAGAGCACATGAAAGTAGCACTCGAACAATAATCAACTTGGCAACAGGAGTAAAGGTTTCTTGATAGTTAATCCCAAAAATCTGAGTAAATTCTTTTGCTACTAATCGTGCTTTATATCTATCCACAGTACCATTTATCTTTAAACACTTACATCCTACTGGTTTTTTCCCAGGTGTGAGATGATGAATTTTGGATGGTTGTGTTGAATTGAAGAAATCTTTGCATGAACAAGCAAATATCATTGCATGTTGGATCTGTTTCTTCTAGTGGCACCTATTGGTCATGGGTAACGTGAATTTATGGGTTGATCATCAAGTAGGTTGTTGGGTTGGCTTGAATTAAGGTTACACCGTGAAGTAGGGTGTTCGGCTGTGCATCTATGGAAGGTTATTCTTGGGGTTTCATAGCTTGTATGTTGATTTAGCTTATCCAAATATTGTGATTTGGCTATCGGCTAATTGAATTTAAGGTTGATATGTTCAAATGCCACCAAGTAGACAAGAAAGGAGGATCAAGTAAGAGATGGCGATGGTTGTGAGCCTTGATAAGCTCTATGTGGAAATTTGTAATTCGATTGCCGATTATGACTGTTAATTGTATTATTACACATTTTTCTGATGTTTGAACTATGGATGGTTCCAGCCTGATTGAATGACGAATGACGTTTTAGTCGTCTGATTACATATTTTACTTGTCAAGCTTTTCGCTCACTCCCATTGGTTTCAATCATTTCAGATTTAGTTAGCCAAGGATAGTATCCCCTGAAGATTAGCGGACATGCTATGGTGGTGAAGCCGAATAGTAGCATGATTAGCACTCAGGAGTAGATGCTTCCTTTTGATTTCCTTCCAATGTATGGTCTGTTTGTCTAAATGGTTTATGTATATAAAGTGGTTAATGATATATAATATGTGGTCTTGGATGGATGTTTGACGAGATGTTCTGTCTTATGTGATTGTATGTTGAGTACAGGTTAGTGAACCTATAAAATGCTATACTTTTTGGGCGTGCATGCTGTTTGTTTTTCATGCACTCATATTTGTATGGCTGCCGATTGTTTTCGATTTATAGCTTCCACATGTGCCAAATATACTTTATATATCATATTAAAGTAGGGCGCATAATTAGACTAGTGGTGAGCCTAGGTTGTCCCAATAAATTTCTCATAATCTAAGATTCCAAACTTCAATAATCAAAGAGTTGTGAAAAATTGCATGAAATTTGCCATTTATTGAGTAGAGAACGGACAATGTACGAATGACATCGAGGGAGCCCAAGACCACAAGACCAAATCTTCAAATCAAATGAGGATAGAATATGCAAAAATACACAAAAGCATGCAAGACCTGGGAAAACCCAACATGCACTCAGCACCTTTATCATAAGTTATTTTAGGAAGAGATTGTTATAGAAAAATACCAAATCCATAAATTACTAATATAACATTATTTAAGTTGGTAAGGTTATTATCAATCAAGAAGTTTCTATTAGCAGTAATATCATGAAAAATTTCAAACTATACATTTGTGATAAATTTGACCAAAATTATTTTTTTGACAGCAAAAAATCTCAAATTAATACACATGTGAATCTCAAGTTAATTTTTTGTCCACCAAAAATTCAAAACTGGTATACTTATGACAAATTTACCTCGAACTAGTAGTACATTTGTGATAAATTTTCCATTTATTAGTTTTCGGTAAATTCTACTATCAAATCATTGAGTTGGATGACACGTAGCAAAATTGGTGTACCACTTTGGGGTTTTTACCTCTGTCTGTCATAGATATATTAGTTTAATATTTTTTATGGTATTAATATAATTTAATGACAACTAATGAAATATAAATTTATCACACATGTATCAGTTTTGGGGGTTTTGTGGTAAAAAAAATTAAGTTTAGGGTAAAATTATTATATATATTAGTTTGAGATTTTTGGTAGTTAAAAGAACAATTTGGGGTAAATTTGTCACATATGTTGAGCTTGGGATTTTTTATGATAAAAAATTTTTGGGGTAAATTTGTCACAAATGTACTAATTTTGAATTTTTTTTGTTGTCCAAAAGATATTTTAAGGTAAAATTATCGCAAGTGTATTAGTTTAGGGTTCTATTTCAAACATACATTATCAATTTGTAGATCATTCGATATTCAACACATCTTCAAAAAATTACAAAAACCATTGGTCTAAAAATTTTCATGTTTTATGTACATTTTCGTTATAATGCTCCCTTTAAAATGTAATTTTTTTTTGAAACATAAGTTCATTCATTCAATGTTAGTGAACAATAATTCAAAACATAATAAATCCCACAAGAGTTTGGCGGAGGTGGGGAGGTCTTGTGGGGATTGTATCTTAGACCATTAATTAGGGGATCCTGTAGCATCTTGGAAACCAGTTCCCTAAATTAGTGTCATTTTGACTATAATAGCTCAATTACTACATAATGTGTGATATCCTAAAATTCGACCTACTCTCGAAATTTGTAAAAGAATTGATATATATTTCATTGATGCACTGTAGTTAAATCTCACTCAGAATTGATCATTTCGAGATGACTTACTAAAGGGGAATGGCTAGCTAGGAATTTAAGTACGTGGACCTAATTGCAGGTCGATACGCATAGGTCCTAAAAGCCGCCCGCTAGTCTAAGTATTTACTAGAGTCGCTATCATATGAATGTGGCCACAAATCAGATTTCGAGTTTGGATAATCGGATTTTCATGAATATCGCAATTAAAATTTGGACATCGCCTTGAAAGGCTCGAAAATTAGCCGATTGGTTTCGGAGTGCCGAGAAAAAAAGGCAAAATATTGAAAGTGACCGTTTTACCTCGATTTAACCTAGACTCTATGGCTAGAGAGTGTTAATAATTTTAGCGAGATTAGAAAATTTGTTCGGTAGTATTCCGAGTTATTTTCCGATTGAGCCAAATCAGCATTGATTGAGCCCCTCACCGGTCCTGAAATTTCACGAATTTCGAGAAATATCTCGTCGGTCATCTTTTTGACCAATTTGACTAGCTTTGATCGAAAATAATTAAAGCTCAAATTTTATCAGTCCAAATTTTACTGATAGTCTAAAAATTAGTCAATTCGTTCAGCTTTAAGTCGCTCTCAATAAATAGTAACCTCAATAATTGCCAAAAGGATAATATCACTCTCTCTCTTCTCTTTTTCTCTCTCTCACTAGCAGAATCTCTCTCCTCTCTTTCTCTAAAATTTTCGGATGTTCTCTCTGCTGGATTCTAGTTTTCTATCATCAACTTCAACTGGCCGCCGACGGAAATCTGACCGTTGGATTTTTGTGATTTTTAGATATGTTGTACTCCTATCCGAAGTGAATTCATAGAACTTTGAATCACTTCGATCCAAGGTCGTTTGACCTTCCAAATCTGCTTCGCCGTTTCGATTGACGAACCAATTTTCTGCTACTTGAATTTGATCTAGGGCTCATGTTGATATATGTTGATCCTAGCGACCCCTAGAGTTCATTTTCACGTGAAAATATTGATTTTCAACTTGAGAACCACCCTGCTTAGTCCTTGATCAGCCCTGGTTTACACGAAATCCACTGGAATTCGTCGTGCTTTTTCGGTCGCCACCGCTTCCACTACTTTCTCAGCTCCATTCAGCCTCGATTAGGTAAGTTATATCTCTATTTCTCGATTAGAATATTATACATGCCATGGACTAGCTCTAGGGTCCGATTTGAGGTCAATCGTTTAGGAAAAATTGCCGGAATTGGCGTATTTGTGCAAATTAAATTCTGCAGGGCTGTAAATATTCTGTGGATTGGTGAAATATTACTTTCTATATTAGATTAATATTGTTTGAGGTGGTTAATGTGGGTCTCGTGAGGTTCGGGTATCGAAAAATGAATTTTTGAAGGATTTAGAGCAAAAAGGGCCAAATAGTGTGTTGAAATCACTGTTCATGACCCACGAACACTGTTCACGTACTATCCAATTTAATTTTGGTTTAAAAATGATAAGTTTTGTGGGTTCCATGTGGATCGAGTACCGAAAAATGGGTTTTTGTAGCGTTTTATGCAAAATAGGGCCCGAGCAATATTTTATGTCATTATTTCAAATATTTGGGGCTCGTGTTGTATTCAAAATAATATTTGAGAATTTTAACTCTATACTTTAAGTGCCTGGATGAGTTGTGGAGTTGGGTTTGATGGTGTTTGGTATTCTGAGAAGGGATTTAAAGGGTAGTTTGCTGAAATTTGTTCTCACAGATGATTACCCTTATTTTTCAGACCCTAAAACATAAGCATGGTAAGGATACCACAAGATTTGATATCCAGGTGGCGGAGTACGCAGTTGGCAAGAATAATTGATGGTGAATCGGTGGTTGCTGATGGATGTGGTCGTCCTAGGTTGTTTATTATTATTAATATTTGTAACGCTGATATTCAAGTGTAACATGGAGCTAAGATTATGTAATATATGAGATTTATGATTGCGCTTGTCCTTACTCATTCATTGTCAGGGATAAGATATCGCTTCTACTAGCGTTTATTTGGATATTAAGGTTTCTGGGTCGGTGACAGTATTGAGATGTCACATGTATCGACCGTCGTCGTGTAGATATCGCGCGCTCGTGGAGGTCGGGGCGTGACATAAGGGCATGTAAATTGAGACTAATACACCCTTTTCGATAAATGTTCTTGTTGGAACATATTATCCGACACTGCCATGAAAACCACATATAATGAGGCCAAAGTTTGATTTCCCCATGTGAAGGTCATTTTGGATATATCACGAAATATATTCACAATAGGGTTCAGTCGATCAGAAAAACATGCGGTATCATTTTCATTGGACAATTAAATTAAAAAGAAGGCTACTTTGGAAATTTGTCTACCTCAAGCTCGAGACTATAGTTTCAAGTCCAGAATATGCTCAACACGACCAATGGATTATTCAAAATAAAGACAAGCCATTTTTGTAGAAATTTAGCTTATGGTTGAGATCCTTATAGAATCCAAAATCTATGGAGTTATGGCCAAAGGTATAGAGTGTGGTCATAATTATAAGTGAGGATTAAGATTTAATGTGAGTGAGCTAAATCAAAATTTAGTGAGACTAGGGGTGGCAGAATTCCGGTGATGGGCATGCGCAAAAGGAGAAGCGAAAGCGGAGGTGCTTGTGCATGTGATGTGGGGGAAATAAGAAGGGACATGACACTTAACAAATTGCTTCCTCCATGAATCAAACTTTCAACTCATCATGAGCTTGGGGAACAAAAGCCCATCATTTTTCTTCTTCCTCTAGTTCACGGGATCCGCCCAAACAAAAGGAAGAGGAAGAGAGCTCGCGGAGAAGAAGAGAAAAAGGAGGAAAAGAAGAAGAGGTGCACAGGGGAAACTTGGAGAAATCTTGTGAGAGTCTGGTTGCCATCGTGGACCACTGTTCTTCGCCGGAGATTAGCCTCGCTTCCTTCGTCACTGATTGCTCAAGCAAGTAAATTCTCCGTCTCTCACACTCCTTCGCTCCACCATACTTGTTGTCCTTCACTTGTTTTAGATTAGGGCCATTTGATGTTGGAGATATTTTACATGAGGTCGTCGAGGGACAAGAAAAAAAGTTTGACATGCTAGGGGAGGCAGAGTGGAGTAAGGTGGCGAATTAAATAGAACCAAGAGGACATGTTTTAGTTTAGGTCTGAGGAAAGGCTGAATTATTTGAAGGTATATAGGAGAAACGTGAATGTAAATTTAACTCGAAAGAGTTGGGTCATTGGAGTGAGGCTAGTGGAAACGAAAAGTTGATCGTAATATGGGCAATGATTCGGACTAAGTTGAGGAAGAAAAGGATTTGGGTTCAATTAATCATGGTGCCATGGATCATTTAATTTGTCACACGCTGACTTTGGCATAGGAATTGGTGTCCTACGACTTTGGTAGTCTAAGGTAGGGACTGATTTGGAAATGAAATTATTTTAACTAATTATCATCGGTTATGATCTAAGTTTGATATCGGAGGTCGGTATTGCTACTTACTTCTCACAGATGTTGAACTAATCAAAGGTAACAGATCTCTTGAATTACTGAGTGTATAGTGATTGTCGAGGTAGCCGCAACAAGCCGCTGCCCTTTGACATCTTTCAGCCTAGACCGAGTCCTCCCAGCTATGCCTTCCTTGACAACCGCTGCTCAACCTACGACGACTAATCTAAGCCATGAGAAAAGGGAGAGGCCTTCTTCTTGGGCAATTGAGGACCACTTGTGGTGTACTGGTACTTTCTCTTGCTTCAATGCACACATATAAAGGAGAACCAAGCATACTGGGGTTGTCTTAGAAAGGAATAAAAGTCAAAGAAATTCTGATATCTCGAGAATGACTTCTCTAGAACATTGACCATTTTGATATTGCGCTTGATTTTACAACTACTATTGATTTTTTCTATCATTGCTGTGTTTTGCTTTTATTAATTTAGCTTTGTCTGATCTTTGTTAAGCACACAACAATTCAAGGCAAAATTCTAAATCAGCGAGTATTCTACTATCGTCTAGTAGAAGTAGCAATTTCATGTTCCAACAGGCATGGCAGATTTCCCCCACGATCAGTTCATCGAGAGCAAGATAGGCGAGTCCGATCCATATTCATAGCTAAAATTAATTCTAATTTTATGGGTTATTGTCCATGGCCTCTAGCTGAGATTGTGGACACCAATAATGAGCTATCGGAGCAACCGATAAATCCATACCCTTAGCTGTGAGCATCTCCCTCCGTCGAGCAAGTCGGTAATGCATTACTGCGGGTCATCGCAGGGCTACAGCGAAATCTGTGATTTACAAGTTGGTGGAAAGTTCGCATTAGGAAAGGCAAATCCTCAAAGATTTTTGTCACGCCCCAATCCTCGAGCATGTACCGTCCCTACCAAAATACCTCAAGTCGGAAAGATTAGCGTTCCAGGTGCGCTAACGACCAATAAAAATTATACGCATGCGAAAACGTTTAGTACTCCTAGACAGTTAGACAGACAGAGATAGTAAAGTAGGGAATTCCATTTCCATTTTCATTAATTTAATCAAATATTTTAATACATCATCAAATAAGAGGATCGCTAACACTACAGAGCTATACAACATAAATACAACTTCATTTCTCGAGGTGGCTCCCTAAGATCGGCAAAAAGATAAAAGGGTCGGGAAGGGTTAGCTAGTCATCTACTCCTAAAAGAGGGGCTGCTCTACCCTCATCCATCATCGCTAAAAATAAAAAGGGAATACCATGCTCCTACAGCTAGGGAGACATAGGGACGTCATCAGAGGCCTCGGAGGGGTCGATCTCGATAGACATGTTGGACTCTATGGGAGGATCGGCTTTGATGTCAGACTCGAGGTTCACTATCTCCCTGTCAGGCGCGTAGAGATCCATCAGATCCTAGGAGGAGATGTAAGGAGTCGGGTTGGACGGCCTCTCAAATCCACGAAACGTGCCGTAGAGAGCGTTATCGACACGCATGAATCAGGCCTCGAGGATATGAGCTACTAGGTAATCAAATCCTTTATCAACCCATATCGTAGTAATGTGCTACTCCCAAGCCCGATTCGTGCCTGTAATCGGGTGGGATACAATGTAGAATGACTGGTTCGTAGGAACTCCGAATCGATCGGGCCTCTACATTAGTTCTGACCTGAAAAAAATAACCACAACGAGGTAAGAAATAAATCTCGGTGAGTTAGCGCCTAAGCCCGGTTAAGACGATAATTCACTCAGACGTTCCAAATAATAATATCTCATAACACTCGGATTTTCACAAAATACTAAAGAATTTCAAGTTTTCTCTTGCAATCCGATGAGTGGTGGCCACAAGGTTCATTGCACACAATTGGTGTGACTAAGTACTATGACTGGCAGTGTTTTTTGATAATTTGTAAAATTCGTATAAACGGCATGACATAGAACTATCATATAAATATTGTACGACTGGCAAGGACCGTTCGACTAGCATGGATTTAAAACCCATTATGTGATCACCCCCACGAATTGTACAACCAGCTAATTCACATTTTATAACTAAGCACGAGTAACCAATTTCTTATTCGATCAAAAATAAATCACGTTGACTATTCGGTAGTTAGATGCCAATCTCGACCTCAAGCAAATGGTAACGACAATAGCATATCAAGTTCAACTATTGAGTTGACTATCAATGACTACTTCGACTACCAATCAATCAGTGAAACAATTCATCGATCGCTCGTCTCTAGCAATTTACTTGCTCACGATCATGAATTTCAGTTAATCAGCTAATTTAATTATCGATTAACCCTAAATCACCTCGTTACTCGGTCTAACTTATTTAATCGTGGCCATTTAACCTAAACTTGATCTCTACCTAAACCAGCCACAATTAGACTAATTGAATATCTAATTTAATTAATTAATTAATTAATTAAGTCCTCAATGTAATTAACGACTTAGCCGAGAGTTAGAAGCTAAACTCACTACGCGTCGGTAATGATGTACGAATGTGGACTAGTCTGGCCGATGGTGACCGACAGCGAGCTCCGACTGACGGCGAGAAGCTCAAGCAAGGACGACGAGGCTGACGGTTATGACGAACGACAGAACGATGACGGCCAACGGCAACGCGAGCTGCAGCGAGCTGGAGGTGATGATGGCTTGCAGGTGGAGGAGCTAACGACATGAGCTAGCTGGGGATGATGGCGAATGATGATGATGCAGTGACAGAGTACAGGACGACAGCTAAAGCTATTGGGTTTCTAATTGTCCCGGGCACTCGTTACATACGAAAAAAACATGTGATATGCGCAGCGGAAGAAAATAAAGTCAAACGGCGCCCTAGATCATCTTAGAAATCCGCGTATACTTTAATCGAAAATCAAACTTTCTAAAACTAGTTTAGAAACATACCTGGAGGACGGAGGTTAGATGCGGCTCTGCTTCTTTGTCCTCGACCCCAAGAGGTGTCGGGCCTCTAGTTTAGACACGCCCCGACACCCGTGCAACCTTGAAGACGGAGATTCGGAGAAACGGCCCTCGGATTATGCTAGTAATCCTCTTGGCGTCTCAATCCGAAACCTTCTTTTTCAACCAATGAAAACACAAACTTTGTGTATCCGAATTGATCGATTCGAGCTCACTTTCTCACGAAGTTTGGCACGTCTATATGTGTTTCTCTCAAGTGTCTAACCTTGGAGTTTGAGGGGTTAACCTCTATTTATAGAGGATGAGGGATGAGAGAGAATGAGGGGAGGGGCGGTTAAAATCGCCCCTCTAGAAGTCGTCCTACGTGGCGACTAATAAGAGGCCGCCACGTGGGCTACCAGCTGGTCAAAGGAGGTCAAATCGCCTTTGACCAGCCACGTGGCACCGCCCTAGTGGGCGAGGTCAAAGGCGGCAATTTTGCAGCCTTTGACCAGCCCGTCGGCCCGGGTGGTCCAAACGCCGTTATTTTGGCGGCGATCCTCATCCACGGGCTCTAAACATTCTAGATTTCAAGTCTCTCAAGTTTCGTGATCAAATCACGTCATTTGACGTGCTAAACGTCTCTATTAAATGGATAGAAATTACTATCTTACTTTTGACAATTTCTAGAGGATAACTTTCTTATCCTCTCTATTGGATAACAAACCTTATCCAACGATGATGCAGGCATGATGTAACCATTACATCATCGATGGCATCATCCTGATGTTATGCCTGTGTCATCTATTTCGTCCTTTAATGAGCAGTAGGAAAGGAAAACGAATCCAATTCGTTTCAGCTTCTTTTGACTATCCAAATAGTCCTATCGCATTCTCGCGATCCCGTCTTCGTTATGGATGTCGCCAAATGTCGGTTAAGGCGTGTGACATCCCTAGGTTCACCCCTGAACTAGCAGTGAGATTCCTTAAGGAATTAAGGAATTGATCGTCCCAAATCAATCCTTAGATCCCACAAATTGTGAGTAACGTCTAGCAACATATCACGGCTACCCAGTCAGAATGAAGTACGAGGACAAAGTGAACACGTCGGCCATGGTTCGGTGTTATTCAGTCCTTCTGTCTTACCATGTTCCGATCGAATGAGGGCTATAGTTATCCGAGTCAAACACACAGATTCGATCATATGCACAAATCCATCTGACGTGCATTCTGCGAGACTCTTCTCGACTTCTGCCTTGGCCAAGGACTTTCTAATGCACCGTCACGCATAGATCGCATAGGACATTAACCTCATCTAATGAGGAGACAGATCCCAACTGTTGCCCACGCCTATGACTTCGTATATGGAGGACTGTGACCATCATGCACATAGGCGGATCAATGATCGGCCAATATTGTACCTGTGAACCACAGCCATCCTATAACAAGCCATCATCATGGCTTAGGTCTGAGGATCATTAACACACCAAAGCCAATAGCGATCGAGACATTGATCAAGCACGAAGCCTCCATGTTAGTCAATCGCTCTTTTGTCACGTTCAATGAATTTGATCGAACTCGTTTCGATATGAATACCTGTGTTCCAGCTTAGATGTCTAACGTCCGATGACTTGTGACTCGTTATCCCTATTGGGCATCCAATGCTCAATAGTGAGGCTGCGAACACACTGGTCTCAACCGGCTTGTGGACGCCCAATCCACGATCCTTCGACCAGGAACCAATTTAAAGATCAGAGACCAACTGATGACCCGTCACACATATTCTTGACGCTTCAAGAATGGGTATCAGTTTCAACTGATCTAATGGACTTTATTCATCTAAAATAAAGGGACATGATGAATAACATGCGTATCGCCATTAATAAAATATCGATAGTACAATATCTATGTCATACATGTGACTATCACATGATTGCTTTAGGGCATACTCCTAACAAAAGCGAGCTGGAAATAGCAACGACGACGAGGACGAGCAGTAGCAGCAACAGTAGTAGTAGCAACGATGGTGAGCTCCATGAGCTCGCGTTGCGTAAAGACGAGGACAACGCAGGCTGCAGTGGCAAGAGGGAGGTGGCCGACGGGCAGAGGAGATGATGGTAACGAGAGCTGATGAAGGGGGACGAGCTAACAATGATATGGATGGAGGAGCTGAGGTGGTGGTACAGGCGAGATGGAGGGATGGCGAGCTCAAGCAACGAGCTGGACCACGGGCAGAAGCTGGACGACATCGAGGATGACGAAGGAGGTGATAGCGCATCGCAACAACCAACGGAGTAATGATTAAACGGTGGTGGCTGGAGGTGGCATCTAGCAAAAAACCAGAAGGGGAAGGGAGGAAGAAGATGTACAGTGGAGAAAGAGGGCATGGTCTGGCGGGCAGCAAAGAAAGAGGGAGAAAGAAATTTTTTTCTCCAAGTTATAGTGGAAGTGAAAAGGGAGGAAATGATTTTTTTTTTTGGGAGGGGGGGGGGGTTAACTTTACTGACTTGGGGGATACGCACATGTCGCGACCCACCTCGACGAGAGGCTAATGGATTTCTGAGCCCCAAGCCTCGAACATTTAATGAAGTACGTTTGGAGAAGCATTGATCTTGTCTCCATATACTTGACACTGATGGTAGGATCTTACATGATGGTTACAATCTGACTCCATGGTTATCCAATAGTAACGAGTTTCATAATCTTTTTGGTGAGGAGATGGCCATTTATGTGTGGTTCATATTCCCCTTCGTGAATTTCCTTCATGGGCAAATTCACTTCTTTGGCACCTACGCACCTTAATAGGACTGAAGCGAATGACTTTTATATAAAGTCTGGCTGTTAAGAAAGAACCATGTATCTATCTTGATTATATATTTTTTGTATCTTCCATTTGACTCCCTAGAGGATATTCATTTTTCAGTAGGTAGTTCTTGATGTCATGATACCAGGGTTGATCGTCAACCCCTCTTTGATCACTATGCAATAAGCTGGTTATTTGATAATGTCGACTCTCAAAAGTTTGATATCTAAGCCCTCCGTCACTTGTAGCATGGATTTGTCAAGGCGTCAGCAAAGTGATTCTAAGTTCTTGACAGATATTCGAAATCGATTTTTTCAAAATCCCTGATCATTTCTTCCAAGAACTTATGATAAGGAATGAGCTTGGGATCTTTGGTCTTCCATTCGCCTTGGGTTTGTAAGATGATTAGTATGGAATCTCTATATACTTGTAACTTCTTCACCTTTATAGTGAGAGCTAGCTGTAGCCATAGGATACATGCCTCATATTCAAAAATATTGTTAATGCATGGGAATATTAGCTTTGCGGCGACGAGATAATGTTGTCCCCCAGGGATATTAAAATTGCGCTAGTTCCTGATCCAGCGAGGTTTACGGTACCAATGAAATACATTGTCCACTTGTCCTCGGACAAGTTTGAAATGTGATATTTTGACTTTTCGTCACTTGGGATACTAAATCCCTGGGCATTTTCTGCCAGTATATCCACTATAGCTTATCCTTTAACAGACTTCTAGGTTGAATTCCTAACGCCGAATTTCGATAGGAAGACTTGCCATTCAGCCAATTTTTCAATTAAAGTTGGTTTTTCTAAAAGGTACTTTATTGGATTACTTTCTGTGATCAGCTGAATATGGTGATAGAGGGTATATTGTCTCAATCTCTGTAGCACCCATACCAACGCGACGCACGTTTTCTCAACTGTCGGGTAATTCATCTCTGATGCAGTAAACTTTTTACTCAGATAATAAATTGTCCACTCCTTGCTATCCTCTGGGCTTGTTTGAGTTAATAAAGCTCCCAACGATTCTTGATGAACAGTGAGATATAGAGTGAGCAAAAAACCTGGTACGGGAGGGACCAATACCGATGGTGAGATAAGATGCCCTTTGATCTTCTCTAGTGCTTGATGCCATTCAAAATCCTAATTTACTTTGGCTCCTTCTCTTAATAGTTTAAAGAATAGCTTTGCTACATCGGATAGCTGACAGATGAACCTAGCGATATAATTCAGTCTTCCCAATAAACTTCTTACTTCTTTAACAGTTGTGGTGACTCTGATGTCCAATATCGCTTTGATTTTAGAAGGGTTGATTTCGACTCCTCGGTTGCTTATCATGAACTCGAGAGGTTTTCCTGATCGCACCCGAAATACACATTTAGCAGGGTTTAGCTTCAATTGTACTTCCGGAGTCGTTCAAACAACTTTCTCAATATCTGGATGTGATCTTCCCTAGGTTTAGATTTCGCAATCATGTCATCGACATAGACTTCTATCTCTTTATGCATCGTGTTATGGAACAAAGCCACCATGTCTTTTTGATATGTTACCCCTCCATTTTTTAAGCCGAAAGGCATAACTCTATAACAGAAGGTGTCCCATGGCGTTATGAAGGAGGTCTTTGTTGACACCTGATTTTCAATCACTTTTTCTCTTTTAAAAATTAATAAAAAATGCATAAAAATTCATAAAATTAAAAAATCAGCTTTGGGGACCTTGGCCAAGCCTAGGGAATCAATTTTGACCAAAAAATAATTTTCCATTTTCAGTATTTTCGATATTTTTATTTTCGAAAATTCATAAAAAAATCAAGAAAAATGAGAAAATTACAAAATCAACTTTGGAAGCCTTGGCCAAGCTCAGACAACCATTTTTGAATAAAAATAATTTTTCATATTTTTTGTATTTTTTTATATATTTTTTAGAAATTAGGAAAATATTTAATAAATAATAGTATTGAGGCCACAAAAATACATAAAAATAGTCAATATTTTTCTTTTAAATTCCTTTTCATGTTGGCCATCACAAATTTAAAAAATCCAATTCGGGGTCGTGTATTCCTTCACGAGCTTAATGTCGAATCGAGCCTAAAAAATTCAATTGAGTCAATTTATTTTTATTTTCACTTGTAGGAGTTGTGACATTATTCTCTAATATTCTAAATTTTCACCTTGGGCCCAATTATACCTAGAATGACTCAATTTTGTAAAGGGCTTTAATTAAATTTTGCGGCAAGAAATAAGCATAGGGGAGGTGTGTTGAAATTTTGAGGAGATTTGGACTTAAAGAAATATTTCTCCGGGGACTGAATTGCAAATACTTAAAATCTCAGGGACTAGAATGTAAATACTTAACATTTGAGGATTATTTTGCAAATAACAAAAGAAGAGTTAGTGGAGAAATTAGAATAGAGAAGGAAAGATGGAGAAGAGGAGATAGAGAATGGAAGATGGAGAAGAGGAGATGGAGAGGAGGAGATGAAGAAGAGAGGAGCAGGAGGAGGATGAGAGAAGAGAAGA
>JAGVVM010020700.1:0-16648 GCA_019149425.1 Psidium friedrichsthalianum | reverse complement strand
TTCGAAATCGATTTTTTCAAAATCCCTGATCATTTCTTCCAAGAACTTATGATAAGGAATGAGCTTGGGATCTTTGGTCTTCCATTCGCCTTGGGTTTGTAAGATGATTAGTATGGAATCTCTATATACTTGTAACTTCTTCACCTTTATAGTGAGAGCTAGCTGTAGCCATAGGATACATGCCTCATATTCAAAAATATTGTTAATGCATGGGAATATTAGCTTTGCGGCGACGAGATAATGTTGTCCCCCCAGGGATATTAAAATTGCGCTAGTTCCTGATCCAGCGAGGTTTACGGTACCAATGAAATACATTGTCCACTTGTCCTCGGACAAGTTTGAAATGTGATATTTTGACTTTTCGTCACTTGGGATACTAAATCCCTGGGCATTTTCTGCCAGTATATCCACTATAGCTTATCCTTTAACAGACTTCTAGGTTGAATTCCTAACGCCGAATTTCGATAGGAAGACTTGCCATTCAGCCAATTTTTCAATTAAAGTTGGTTTTTCTAAAAGGTACTTTATTGGATTACTTTCTGTGATCAGCTGAATATGGTGATAGAGGGTATATTGTCTCAATCTCTGTAGCACCCATACCAACGCGACGCACGTTTTCTCAACTGTCGGGTAATTCATCTCTGATGCAGTAAACTTTTTACTCAGATAATAAATTGTCCACTCCTTGCTATCCTCTGGGCTTGTTTGAGTTAATAAAGCTCCCAACGATTCTTGATGAACAGTGAGATATAGAGTGAGCAAAAACCTGGTACGGGAGGGACCAATACCGATGGTGAGATAAGATGCCCTTTGATCTTCTCTAGTGCTTGATGCCATTCGAAATCCTAATTTACTTTGGCTCCTTCTCTTAATAGTTTAAAGAATAGCTTTGCTACATCGGATAGCTGACAGATGAACCTAGCGATATAATTCAGTCTTCCCAATAAACTTCTTACTTCTTTAACAGTTGTGGTGACTCTGATGTCCAATATCGCTTTGATTTTAGAAGGGTTGATTTCGACTCCTCGGTTGCTTATCATGAACTCGAGAGGTTTTCCTGATCGCACCCGAAATACACATTTAGCAGGGTTTAGCTTCAATTGTACTTCCGGAGTCGTTCAAACAACTTTCTCAATATCTGGATGTGATCTTCCCTAGGTTTAGATTTCGCAATCATGTCATCGACATAGACTTCTATCTCTTTATGCATCGTGTTATGGAACAAAGCCACCATGTCTTTTTGATATGTTACCCCTCCATTTTTTAAGCCGAAGGCATAACTCTATAACAGAAGGTGTCCCATGGCGTTATGAAGGAGGTCTTTGTTGACACCTGATTTTCAATCACTTTTTCTCTTTAAAAATTAATAAAAAATGCATAAAAATTCATAAATTAAAAAATCAGCTTTGGGGACCTTGGCCAAGCCTAGGGAATCAATTTTGACCAAAAAATAATTTTCCATATTTTCAGTATTTTTCGATATTTTTATTTTCGAAAATTCATAAAAAAATCAAGAAAAAATGAGAAAATTACAAAATCAACTTTGGAAGCCTTGGCCAAGCTCAGACAACCATTTTGAATAAAAAATAATTTTTCATATTTTTTGTATTTTTTATATATTTTTTAGAAATTAGGAAAATATTTAATAAATAATAGTATTGAGGCCACAAAAATACATAAAAATAGTCAATATTTTTCTTTTAAATTCCTTTTCATGTTGGCCATCACAAATTTAAAAAATCCAATTCGGGGTCGTGTATTCCTTCACGAGCTTAATGTCGAATCGAGCCTAAAAAATTCAATTTGAGTCAATTTATTTTTATTTTTCACTTGTAGGAGTTGTGACATTATTCTCTAATATTCTAAATTTTCACCTTGGCCCAATTATACCTAGAATGACTCAATTTGTAAAGGGCTTTAATTAAATTTTGCGGCAAGAAATAAGCATAGGGGAGGTGTGTTGAAAATTTTGAGGAGATTTGGACTTAAAGAAATATTTCTCCGGGGACTGAATTGCAAATACTTAAAATCTCAGGGACTAGAATGTAAATACTTAACATTTGAGGGATTATTTTGCAAATAACAAAAGAAGAGTTAGTGGAGAAATTAGAATAGAGAAGGAAAGATGGAGAAGAGGAGATAGAGAATGGAAGATGGAGAAGAGGAGATGGAGAGGAGGAGATGAGAGAAGAGAAGATGGAGAAGAGGAGATGGAGACGAATAGATGAGAATAGAGAAGGGAAGGTAGAGATGAAGAAGAGTTAGTAGAATGGGAGATAAATATGAAGAAGAGAAGATGAAGAAGAGTTAGTGTAGAAATTAGAATGGGAGATAGAGTTAGTGGAAAAATTAGAATGGAAATAAATGAATGAGTTATAAAAGGAGGAAGAAGAGAGTTTGGAGGGGGATTTTTGGAGAGAAAATTTGAAGTGTTTGAGAGGGGGATCATTTTTTTTTTTGAGAGAAATTTTGGATGTTTGAGAGGGTTTGAGAGATTGAAGAAAATTTGAGAGAAAGAAAATACCAAAAAGAAAGAGAGAATTTTGAAGATGATGGAAGTTTAAAGCTAGGGGGTTGTCATCACCAATTTCTTCATCGATCAACATAAATCAAGAATTCATCCCAGATTTGAAGCTAAGTGTCCCTCTACTCTCTCTGATTTTTGAGTATAAACTAGCTTAAATTTTCTACTCTCCTCCTTTTCTCCATATTTTATGTCAGGTAAAAGAAAGATCGCACACCAACGGTAAATTCCATGGTGATGCAAAGTCAGCCGAACCATCTCCTGAATCCCCACCAAATTTTCAATGATTCGTGGGAGTTTAAAGCTAGGGCGTTGTCATCACCAATTTCTTCATCAATAAACATAAATCAAGAATTCATCCCAGATTTGAAGCTAAGTGTCCCTCTACTCTCTTTGATTTTTTAGTATAAACTAGCTCAAATTTTCTACTCTCCTCCCTTTTTTTTTTCATATTTTATGTCAAGTAAAAGAAAGACCACACACCAACGGTAAATTCCATGGAGGTGCAAAGTCGGCCCAGATCATCTCCTGAATCCCCACCAAATTTTCAATGATTCGTCGATGGATTTCGACTCGAATTGTCGAATTAGTTTATTGTATTGTATTCAAACCCCAGAATGTGAAGGGCAAAGCCCACTCACTGGAGGTCATTTAAATTCCCGTAATTTAATTTCCACACCATTAAACCCCAAAGGAAAGAGCCAAGCCAATACTAGGCCGCCCATTGGAGATCTTTACTTACTGTCATTTAAATTCCTGCAATTTAATTTCCGCACCATTAAACCCAAGGGAAGAGTCAAGCCAATGCTAGACCGCCCATTGGAGGTTTTTACTTACTGTCATTTAAATTCCTGCAATTTAATTTCTCGCACCATTAAACCCCAAAGGGAAGAGTCAAGCCAATGCTAGACCGCCCATTGGAGGTTTTTACTTACTATCATTTAAATTCCTGCAATTTAATTTCCGCACCATTAAACCCCAAAGGGAAGAGTCAAGCCAATGCTAGACCGCCCATTGGAGGTGTTTACTTACCACCATTTAAATTCCTGCACCATTAAACCTCAAAGGGAAGAGCCAAGCCAATGTTAGGCCGTCCATTGGAGGTCTTTACTTACTGTCATTTAAATTCTTGTAATTTAATTTCTGCACCATTAAACCTCAAATGGGAGAGCCAAGCCAATGCTAGGCATCCATTAGAGGTCTTTATTTATCGTAATTTAATTTCCTGTAATTTAATTTCTGTACCATTAAACCCCAAAAGAAAGGGCCTAGCCAAGGCTGAGCCATCCATTGGTGATCTTTATTTATTGTCATTTTCTTCCTGTAACATTGCACATAAGTCGTTAATACACTCCCTCTTTCGGCTTCAGAGAATTCTTTTGAAAATACCAAAAAATGTCACTCACGTGCATTTCATCTAAAAAAGTGAAAA
This sequence comes from Psidium friedrichsthalianum, assembly GCA_019149425.1. Classification (NCBI taxonomy): domain Eukaryota; kingdom Viridiplantae; phylum Streptophyta; class Magnoliopsida; order Myrtales; family Myrtaceae; genus Psidium; species Psidium friedrichsthalianum. The sequence continues at coordinate 12,692 of JAGVVM010020700.1, read as the reverse complement.
TACAAAAAAGAACACTTCATTTGAGCCTTAGGAGTAAATCAAGCATGAGTTGCCAAATTAGGATATTCATAGAATTAAGGTACCGAAAGGGCATTAGTTTTAATTAACTAGTGTAACAAAGTCCCCGAACTCATAATCTCTGGTTCGTAGAAGTAATTTAGTTCTCCCGCTAATTTACTTAGGTTTCTAATCAACCTACCAAAAATGATTAGTGGCGACTCCAAATTCTAAAATCATTTGAACAAAAACCAAAGTGGCGATTCGGTAGGGCTTGGGAGGGTCCGCGTTAGGCTAGTTAATCTAATTAACCTGATAATCCGTTCACCTGAAAAATTATTTTCTGGTCGCGACAGCTTGGCGACTCCACTGTGGACGTGTTCTTAATTTTTGAAAATTTAAGAACTTAGAGGATTTAGGCCTGAAAAATTTCATGAAAATTCATTTGATTTGGCAATTGCTTGGAACTCACTCTTTAGGTGTTAAATGGTTTTGTAGATGGGAGTTATAAGGGGTGGAGTGTTTGGCTAACCTCTTGTTTTGCAGGTTTGGTGTGTGGGAATTGAAATTTAATTTTTGCACATTTTGAAGTGGTGATTGAATTAATTGTTGTGCATGATTAATCACTTTAGCACTACATCACACACATCCTGTGACTGGACCTGGGCCACTAGTTTTAGGATGGTATGGTGATTTGGTTCTAGCGTTCGCCGTGAGATCACGTCGAAAGTTAGTCCAGATTCAATCCCGAACCTCTTTTCAAAAATGAGTTTTAAAAGTTAGGCCTCAGGCTTGGTAAGATTACCGAAGCAGGGGTTATAATTTTTGACTCGAGCAACCGAAGTGGAAAGGCCCGGCTAATTCTGGTTACGTCGTGGAATCACGGCAAATCTTGATTATGTGCGTGAGATTGTCGCCTTGCCGTAAGTCTTTCGCTTCAATTTGTGAGCCTTTAGGGTAGATAGACTAAGATTGAAACTCGCGATTCATGTGCATGTCTATGTGATTTGCATTTTTTTTCACGATGAAAGTAAGTTTTCTAACTTCATCTTGTATTTATTTTTGGTCGGTCCATGTTAGGTGTCGGTTAAATTCGAACTTAACATCATGACCATTTTTCAAAAGAAAATAAAAATCAAATTGGTGTCCCATTTTTGAAAAAAATGAATGTGAAAAATTCCTTATGGAAAATTTGTTGACCAATGAAATATTTTGTCATATTTTTCCTTAATGCTTCAATGGGCTCAAGATTTTCTCGACGAATTTACCCTGAAAATTCATTCTAATAAAAGAAAAAAATCCCTTCGGGAAATTTGCTAAATATCAAAAGATTTTACCACACATTTCTAAAGTTATAAAAATCTGCAAGAAAATTCTTTTTGAGGAATTCACTCATGTCTTTCTAAGAAAATTTTATCTGATTTCTCCGCAAAATAAAATTGAATTAATGTAGGAGTCATGGACCGACCCCTCTTGGATCACATAGTAATTATTTCCTTTACTTTTGCAGGAGATCATAGGTAACCCCAGGAGGGAGCAAATTTTGCTCGTCGATGATGGCATATTAGAAATGACCTTGAAGAATTTCCGATGTCGTGGCCGATAAGCCTAGGGCAAGTGAAGAGATCAAACCTCCTGGAGACAGATTCGTGTCAATCGATCAGCATGTTTAAGGCAGTTGTGTATTTTGATGGATCGTAAATTCATCTAGATAGGGCCGGGGACATTTTTAATGTATTAGAGGGTTCCTGTATTTTTGTTGAGAAAGCAGAGATTGTGTAATCAAAACCCTGAGGGCAAAGTTTATTAACCCGACCTTGCGAAGCCTTTCTGATTAAATTGAACAAAGCTTGCTTTTTACCCTTCCATCGGATTCGAAGCACGTGGAGGATTTTGAGGACCAGTATTTTATTGCTGAGCATGGCCCATAGACGTTTCTCGCAACGCTACAGGAGACTGACGCAAACAGGTGGAAACGCAAGAAAGAAACAAAGTATGGGTGAAGTGGGGGCACGCAACAATTGGCCTAATTCATTCCTTGGCCGTTGACCGAGGGAAGTCGTATCTGTAATAATTCACGCGACTACTCGCAGGGCTCAAGGTGGCTAGTGGGGGCTACCGGCCTGAATACTTCTTTAATTTCTTGATATCATCGTCTACCGCAGCTAACGAACATCAAGAAGAATGTCTGCCTCCAACATTTCCAGTACCTCAGATCGTTCCATCATGCTACACGGAAGAAAAGATGACAGAAAATAAAAGCACAAATATGTGAAGCTTTTCTTTCATTCTATTCATCAAAAATATTACAACAGCTTACTGGGGAGGAAAAAAGTAAAGTTAAACTGGGCCCAATAAGCATCAACAAAGAGCTCAACTAGGCTTTCCATGAAACTGATGCCTGCCTACCCGAGCGATCTGGGATTCAAGATCTGCAAGCTTGGAAGAACAGGCGGGTGCATTTCCTCCTTTTGTCTGGCTGCATTGATCTCATGATGTTCAACGGCGAATTTAGATTCTCTCAGTCTCTCTCAAAAGCTATATCCGCCGTTAGATCGTTGGTCTCTCCTCAGAGCCCGTCACCATTTGAACTTCATCAACGATATCGCTCGGGTCGTGCTAAAAGTAATCTGGTTCAAAGCTAGGCGCTTCCACCAGCTCCTCTCCTCATAACCAGTAGCGAGGCCCCGTGTTAAGGCTGACTTGACGGCTTCTTGTACGGGCAGCGCGTGTTCTGCAATCCAAACGTTCAGAACGATCTGATAGGTGAGCTCTCATGACGCGGGCTAAGGTGACCGTTTCCTAAGTGTTCCGGCAAGCTTCCAGAAAGTTGATAAGACGTGTGGGAACGCCCTGTATTCCCTCTCCAAGTTGGTGCCTTCGATCGAAGAAGCATTTATCTCCCCAAACAGACCGAGGATCTCAGCTTCGACACTCGGATGATGGGCTATGTAAATATAGCCTCGCCAAGAAGATGATAGAGCCTCTCCCATTTAAACATAACGTCGGCTGGGAAGATGTAAGTAGGAGATTGGCCATTATCAAGAAGGAAATCAAGGCAGACGAGCGGAATACGAAAGAAAGCGGAGATAGGTGAAGCAGACTAGAGGATGCGAAGAGGTAATCTGCTTTGAAGTAAATATTGATTTCGTAGTGACAGTATCAACTAGTCAAGATTTCCCTATCTACCATTCTCTATTGGCACTACCCCCATTGGCTCGAATCCTCGTCAGACGGCGACCTCGAGCCAAACAAATCCAAATTTCCGCAGAAAGTTTGACGAGACACCACCACTTTGAAAAAGAAGAAGAAAAGATGCCGAGTGGAGACAAGACAAACTTTAGCAAAAAAAAGAGAAGACTTTTATTCATGGTAGACAGAGGAAAGAGCTCGCCTACAAAATCGACGCTCGAGACCCAAAAGAGATAACGACAGGAGCCCTACCACTATGACAAAGGTGAAAGGAGACAAACTGAGTAAGAATACGAAAAGACTGAACTCTTGGGAGAAGCAATACAGTTTGTCTAAACCCATGCCCGAATTTTAAAAGGAGACGTTCTCCTAATAATCTTCGTTTATGCCCTGAAAAGAGTTTCAAAGACGGTCGCTCAAAAAAATTCAGAGAGAGTGAAAACACCAGAAGCAAGTAGTAAATCTTGAGAAATCATTAACCAAATCGAAGATGTCTCAACCAATACTCTCGAGAGCTGTTGTTACTTGCTGAATATTGGAGAGGAAGAGTTCGAAGCCATGTTTGGATTGAGCCCATGGAGCCTGGCGCTTCCGCCGACGACGTCCAAGATCTCAGTAAAGATAAGGACAACAACAGTAAGGGTCAAAGGAAGCGTTACACCGCCATACTGAGGAGCAAGTACAAAGGCTTGAGGATTTCTTCAGAACGTGTCCTATGCCAGACGGCAAACAGAGAATGGAATTGAGTCAAGAGCTAGGACTTGAACTTCGCAAATCAAGTTTTTGGTTTCAAAATAGGCGAACCCAATGAAGACCTCGATATGAGCGCATGAGGCCGAGTTTCTAAGAGCTGAAAATGAAGGACTCTGGCAGAAAACAAGATGCATAAAGAAGCTTCGACTTCGCTACCTACCCCCAATTGCAATAGCCTCCTCACCCTCGACGAAAGACAGTATCTGAGGATCGAAAATGCCTGTTTAAGAGGTGAGTTAGATCAGTTCATAGCAGGATCAAATTCTGTTGGAGCTAGGTACGAAAAGATCGAGCCTATGGAGCCAGCATTGATGCCTTCCAAGGAGGAGGAGGGATGCATCATCACCGAGCAAGTAGCATAGATGACGAGATCGCTGCCATGATCAACCAGTTCGATATTGATGAAGCACCCGGGCTGGTAATCACGAGTCCTTCACATGGCCGACGCATACCTGGTTCGGAATGAAGCCAGCTGACTATCGAAAAGCCTGCAGAGGAAGCAGAACCATCCTGAATGAGTGCATATGTTTTACTCCTTGCGTAGGAGTTTTTCTGCTTTTATTGATGTCTGCAATTTATATAAAAACGAGAAATAGTAACCTTCTCCCTCTTATTAAATGCACGGATCCGTTGCTGCACCAACTCGCGACGAATTAATTGCGGGTAAAAGAAATCCGTGTAAACTCGAAGGGTAACGCCGTATCGTTTCAATTTACCCTCAAATTGCTCCAATTTTAAATTGAATTCCTTGTATTTTCAGGAATTCGCAAACTGTCCCAAGATACACAATTATACCAAATGCGAAGTTCTCATATTAAACGAAGCTTGAGGGCAAATCAACTCGTAGATATTACCGGTGGATGACCGGCTTCAAACAAGAAACATGCGAAGGACTTGAGCAATCTCAAAGGAGAGTAATTTTGTATCGTTCCAATCTATCCCTTATCGTCTCGAATTTTGAATTACTTTAATCTGTTTTAACAGGGACTGTAGATTGTCCTGAAAAGAATCGTGACGTGAAATTACCCAGTGCAAGACCATGTCACCTCGAAGACAACCTTAAAAGAGAACTTCCATGGACGCTTAAAGCCCTGTAGGCCTGATGGCATGGGAAGTGATAGTGGTCCGAAGCAATCCAAGTTTGATCTCCAAGCCTTAGCCCAAATGATGAAGTGTTCCAACGGAAACCGGAGACAAACTCGACTCGATGAACCTGATAAAGGGATTATGCAAAACATTCAAGATGAAGGGTAAACCAGTATCATTTTCCAATTTATTCCTCCAATATCGACTAACATGTCTCTTTTTCTTTGACAGAAGATGTAATACTAACATTTAACATGTCGAAGAAAACGGACCCCAAGGGGCAAAATCATAATCTCCGATAAGATCCTTGCTGATAAAACTGGGGCAAATTGATAGCAAAACCCCTGTATTGAAAAGAAGAGGGAAAAGTCAGAAATAAGCCACTCCTTGACTTAAAGAGTAGACCCTCAATTTGTTCGGTCAACAGGTCCAGGGGCAATTCAAATCCCTCCTTTCCTAGAAATTCTCTTTCATGCTTGCACATTCTGTAAAAACATGAAGTGCTAAAAATTGCCACATCTGCATTGTATTTACACATGCCATGATGCATACATGACTTTTTCTGCATGTTTAATTTGCCGATTCTGACGTGGAGCTGATCTACACATGATGCATCGAATGTGGAGAATGAGGCATGACAGGATGATGAAAGGCAAGCCATTCCCACACACGTCCCATATTTTAATCCCAAGTGAGTCCAGTGCTAAATATGTTCCGCCTTCCCCAAGACATGGGTTTTCTCGCAAAAGGTACAATACTGAAAGGAAGGAGGCATTCATTTCTCTATCCTAAACACTACAGGAAACCATTGACAATCCATTTGTGCGGCGACTTTATTTCATACCTCTGTCAAGAACCACCCCACATCGGGGCCAAGTGGAGGTAGTCCCAGCAAATATCATGAGGTAAATAGTTAGAAATTTTCTTGCTCGGACCAACATTAATTTTCAAGTGTTGTTTTGCTTTCAACCTCACACGGTAATTCAAGTGCCTTAGGACGACGAAAAACATTCGTTTCTCCATCTAATCCACTTTTATCCTTTGCATTGCCCAATTGAGCCTGCATATTCTTTCCTTAAAAACCCTATTGGTGATTATTGCTCATTCTAAGATGAAGATTGTGACACCTCAAAACAGAAGAACTCAAAAGAAGTGGGTCTATATAGAGTTCTCAAGTCAACTCTTCAAGTGTGATCTTTGACATACGTGTGTATAATGGCATAATCTTCAAAAAAGAAAGGAAAAAGAAAAAAATGAAGAAAGTCAATTTTCGGGCATGAAAAAGCAAAACGCCAGTTAAAAGTAAAGCCAATGCCCATGCAAATCAATATTCACGTACATTCAGTGAAAACATCTTGTCTTCTGTTGTAAAATCCCTAGTGGGATCTGGTTACAAAAGAAAACTCTTCGAATGGGTCAAATTACAAAATATATTCAGTTGAAGTTTATACCGTTCGGAAGCAATGAAGGTATCAATAGAAGTTGACACCTTCCTCATACCACGATGGTGTCCTCTGAATATTATTCTAGTAGGTTGAGAATGGTGGTAGAGATGCAATGATCATCAACGCCGAACCCTCCCTATATATCTTCTGGGCCAAAATAAGCCTTTTACTTCCTTGGTCCCCAATCCTAACCTACGTTACAACCCGTGAAAGTCTTTTCTGATTAAGGCGCTTGAATTAACGTAGAGTTGAATGATTTTAAGCATCGCTCGAAAAGGTACGAGCAAGAATATTTCTCTCTCATTTTTTTAGGGTTCTTGACTTGTAAACTCGGAGCAGATTATGAAAACTTTTTGGTTAATGGTCTTGACTCAAATGAGTCCCCTTTGGTAAGCCTTTGACCCAGCCTACATTACGGTCCTAATCAAAGACCTCCAGATTGGCTTGATCGTGCCAATTGCGAGATTACTCAGACCCTTGCTGAATGCGATAATGGTAAAATTGAGTGATTCCTTTTCAATCGTGCAATCAGGATAAACAGTCTTTCTCGAGAGTGAGAGAAAGCTCTTTCGGACTGAAATCCCCCATTCAAATCACATTCGAGCTGTTCATATCATGATAACCTCCTTGAGCAGAATTTGTAATGCAAACTTGACAGAATAGTTATGCATGATCCACATCTTAATTGATCGCATCATGAGTTATTACACAGATTATTTCTAATCATTGCAAACTTAGTTGAACAGTTTTGCATGAATCGATAAACTCATTGATGAAAATGTTTGCACATGTTGCCTCTGATACTGCTTGATAGGTGACGCATTCCTGATGTTCGAATTTCCTTCCGAGGTCTCGAAATTCATCCGGCGATTATTGCATGAACAAGCCTAGTTATCGAGAAATCACTAGCCAATCTTTCAAATTTTCAAGTAAGTATATCTTCAACCTGAACCCTTCAAGGAGATGAATTCTGACGATTCTTGGAGTGCTCGATCCCATTGCGGCACATACAGGTATTCACCTTCTTTAATGAAATATGATTCACCTCGAAAATGGAAATATTCGAGATAGTTGGATATCTACCTCATTGATTTATTCCTAAAGTGACAGGAGAATATAATCTGGGTTTGAACTTCTGCAGGATTTCTGGTCTCCCCAAATCTCGAAATGGCACCCTTTGAGGTAAGTTAAATTGGGTTTGAGTTTCTGCAGGATTCCTGGTCGTCCCAGATCCCGGAATGGCACCCTTTGAGGTAAGTTAAATCGGGTTTGAGCTTTTGCAGGATCTTTGGTCTCCCCAGATCCTAGAATGGCACCCAAAAATTATTTTCTCAGTCAATACCTCTTCTGTCTACCCGAGAAAGGTGGCATTTAGGTAATCATTGGTGACTTCTAACACAGAATGATTCATTCCCAAGTCCTAAGTTGCAGACACCATATAAACGTGCCCTTTTTATAGAGTATGCTGTCTCTAGAGCCTTTCCATTGGAAACCCCAATACGAAACGGTCCATCTTCTAGTCCTGCTTGCAGGCACCATATAGGCGAGTCATGGAGCCCTTCATTGGAAATCCCAATACAGAAGGTCCATCTTTCAAGTCCTTTCTACAGGCACACAAAAGTCTTTTCTACAGGCACCAAGTCTTTTCTACAGGCACACAAAAGTCCTTTCTACAGGCATACAAAAATCTTTCCTACAGGCACCCAAAGTCCGTCCTACAGGCACACCAAAAGTCCTTTCTACAGGCACCAAGTCCTTCTTATAGGCAACTCAAGTCCTTTCTACAGGCACACAAAAGTCCTTCTTACAAGCAATTCAAGTCCTTTCTACAAGCACCAAGTCCTTCCTACAGGCACACCAAAAGTCCTTTCTACAGGCACCAAGTCCTTCTTACAAGCAATTCAAGTCCTTTCTACAGGCACCAAGTCCTTTTTACAAGCACACTAAGTCCTTTTTATAGGCACCCAAAGTCCTTTCTACAGGCACACAAAAGTCCTTCTTACAAGCAATCTAAGTCCTTTCTACAGGCACTAAGTCCTTCTTACAGGCAATTCAAGTCCTTTCTATAGGCACTAAGTCCTTCTTATAGGCACACTAAGTCCTTTCTACAGGCACCCTAAGTTCTTTATACAGGTATCCAAAGTCCTTTTTACAGGCACACAAAAGTCCTTCTTACAGGCACTAAGTCCTTTCTATAGGCACAAGTCCTTCTTACAGGCATTTCCATGGGGTGACCCACCATACGGGTCAAATCTTAATCCAATCAGTAGAATCCTTTCATTAGGAATCTACCATGGGAGGACCTACCATACGGGTCAAATTTCAATCAAATTTTAATCAGTAGAATCCTTCCATTAGGAATCTACCATGGGGTGACCTACCATACGGGTCCAAGTTCAACCACCCTAAGGTTTTCTTATAACAAATCCTTAGGTTCTCATTCCACTTTCAATAGAGCACGCGTGCCAGGCAACGGCCCTACGATGAGCAGGCAAGTGCAGGTAAATCCCTTGCCTCTCTATCTCTCCCTCACTTCATATGGAGCTTCTTCAAGCTCAGCCTGGATCAGAACTTACATAGAGAGGTATTGGAGATCAAATGTCACGACTCTTTATATTTTCTTAAGTTGAGTCGATTAGGATTCAGGTGTCATCTCCTCTTTGAAATGAACCTCTACCGAGCTTCCTTTCAAAGAGGGGCAGCTGTTAACACATGATTTTCAATCACTTTTTCTCTTTTAAAAACTAATAGTAAATTCATAAAATTAAAAAATCAGCTTTAGGGACCTTGGCCAAGCCTAGGGAATCAATTTTGATCAAAAAATAATTTTCCATATTTTCAGTATTTTTCGATATTTTTATTTTCAAAAATTCATAAAAACTCAAGAAAAAATGAGAAAATTGCAAAATCAACTTTGGAAGCCTTGGCCAAGCTCAGGCAACCATTTTTGAACAAAAATAATTTTTCATATTTTTTGTATTTTTTTTTATATTTTTTAGAAATTAGAAAAATATTTAATAAATAATAGTATTTGAGGCCACAAAAATACATAAAAATAGTCAATATTTTTCTTTTAAATTCCTTTTCATGTTGGCCATCACAAATTTAAAAAATCCAATTCGGGGTCGTGTATTCCTTCACGAGCATAATCTCGAATCGAGCCTAAAAAATTCAAATTGAGTCAATTTATTTTTATTTTTCACTTGTAGGAGTTGTGGCATTATTCTCTAATATTCTAAATTTTCATCTTGGCCCAATTATACCCATAATGACTCAATTTTGTAAAAGGGCTTTAATTAAATTTTGCGGCAAGAAATAAGCATAGGGGAGGTGTGTTGAAAATTTTGAGGAGATTTGGACTTAAAAAAATATTTCTTCGGGGACTGAATTGCAAATACTTAAAATCTCAGGGACTAGAATGCAAATACTTAATATTTGAGGGATTATTTTGCAAATAACAAAAGAAGAGTTAGTGGAGAAATTAGAATAGAGAAGGAAAGATGGAGAAGAGGAGATAGAGAATGGAAGATGGAGAGGAGGAGATGGAGAAGAGAAGATGGAGAAGAGGAGATGGAGAAGAATAGATGAGAATAGAGAAGGGGAGATAAAGAAGAATAGATGAGAATAGAGAAGGGAAGATGGTGATAAAGAAGAGTTAGTAGAATGGGAGATAAATATGGAGAAGGGAAAATGAAGATGAAAAAGAGTTAGTGGAGAAATTAGAATGGGAGATAGAGTTAGTGGAAAAATTAGAATGGAAGATAAATGAATGAGTTATAAAGGAGGAAGAAGAGAGTTTAGAGGGGGATTTTTGGAGAGAAAATTTGAAATGTTTGAGAGGGGGTTCATTTTTTTTTTTAGAGAAAATTTTGGATGTTTGATAGGGTTTTGAGAGATTGAAGAAAAATTTGAGAGAATGAAAATACCAAAAAGAAAGAGAATTTTAAAGATGATGGAAGTTTAAAACTAAGGGGTTGTCATCACCAATTTCTTCATCGATCAACATAAATCAAGAATTCATCCCAGATTTGAAGCTAAGTGTCCCTCTACTCTCTCTGATTTTTTATTATAAACTAGCTCAAATTTTCTACTCTCCTTTCTTTTCTCCATATTTTATGTCAGGTAAAAGAAAGATCGCACACCAACGGTAAATTCCATGGAGATGCAAAGTCGGCCCGGTGTTGACACCTAAATTTTGATTTTTGATTTTTTGCATAAAAATGAGAATTGATTCTCGCCAAAAATAATTTTTCATGCATTCAATGTTTTATTTTTCTGCATTGCATTAAGGCTAACGGCGGTGGATTTGAGCTAAAATTTGATAGGTGATTGGACTAGACATGGGGAAAATGCGCTGAACGTTTTGTGAAAATTTCTTCAGGGACCGAATTGCGGATACTCAAAAATCTCAGGGACCCAATTGCAAATGCTCAAAATCTCAGGGACTCAATTGCAAATACTCAAGATTTCAAGGGTTAGAATGCAAATATCTAAAAATTGAGGGATCATTTTGTAAATAAATAAAAGAGAAGTTAGTGGAGAAATTAGAAAAAGAAAAGATGTCTTCCACTAAATAAAAAAATGGATGGTCCTCCACCACAAAAAAAAAAGATATTTTCCATTAAGAGAAAAAGAAAGAAAAAGAAAGAAAAAAGAAGAAAAAGAGAAGTTAGTGAAAAAATTAGAAAAGGAAAAGATGTCTTCCACTAAATAAAAAATAAATGGTCTTCCACCAAAAAAAAAAAGATGTCTTCCATTAAGAGAAAAAGAAAGAAAAAAAGAATAAAAGAGAAGTTAGTGGAAAAATTAAAAAAATAAAAAGATATCTTCCACTAAATAAAAAAAAAAGAAGAAGAAAGAAAGAAGGGAGGAGGCCTATAAGTTGGTGGTCTTGAGCAAATTTTGAAGGAGACCCAAGAGGGGGGAGGAAGAGAGAAAAAATATGGAAGGATTGAGATTTTGAGAGAAAAAATAAGAGTGATCTTGAAAAAAAAACAGAAGAAAAAAAACGAAGAGCGACCGCGGAAAGCAAGGGAGGAGGAGGCCGGAATATTTCTCCCTTCGTCGCGCCACCGTCCCGAGTTCATCATCAACGCAACTCACCACGTCACGAGAGGTAGTTTTCTCAAACATTGTAGTCGTATGTATGGCAAGGATTGTGAGTGGATGATTATTTGAGCCTAAATGAGAGGAGATTGGGGGTGACCAGTGATCATTTGCTGCTGTAACCGATGTATATGTCATAAATATGTTGAACTTGTATTGCTTATTGATGGTGGTTGACGTTGAGGTGCAAGTCCACAAGTTTTTCATTTTCGGATCAGCATACCCAGTGGTCTTGCAACCGAATGTTTCATGCCTAGATGACGAGATCTTGGAAACTTATCTTCTAGACTTTTGTAGACGACTTTGAGATCTTCGATTTGATATATTATGGAGCGAAAATGGACGTCGTTTGCTATGTCAAAAAGGTCCTGAAATTGAGAGCAGAATCTGGAAATATGGTGATCAGAACCTGAGATGGAATTTTTCTCATCTGACCTTTCACGCTAAATGATTTTCCATGGGTTATTCTAGACTTCGTTTCATAAAGACCTATTCATGACATTTGTTCATAACATCCTGATGCATAACATATAAAAAATAAAAAATATTCATGTACGTTTCATATTTTTAATGCATTTAATGAAATCATGCAATTCTGTTGGTGTCCTTGAGTCTGAGTGTTTTTTTTCTAGTGCGTGGTGCCATATTGATTCGTCGTTATCTCATGTTGAGGAGTCTTCTTTTGAAACTTCACGAAAAAATTAAAGTTGTTCATTGGTTCTTGTTTAGTAACTGGAAAGTTTGGTGCATTAATTTTGAGATTTGAGTGTCCATTTGAGCTTAATCCTGAAGTATGTCTCGTTCTGTGAAATTTGTTTGTTTGCTGCTGAGCTCTTATGAAAGACCATTTTGTACACGAAATGAGTGTCTCTTCAATAAGAAGGCAAAACATGAAAGTTGTCACGACACATTTTCCCATCCCATAAAAATCTCAGAATTTTGCATACATTTCATTATTCTTTTGTTTTTATGGTTACTGCTTCTCCCTAAGGCATGTTTTCATGGACAGTATGGTTTTTAATTCGTATTTTTTGTTAATGCTTGGAAAATGTAAACATGGTCTCAATGAAGTTTAATCAGCCGGCCCCCCACCCGCAGTGACGGAAAGGTAAA